>JACBWW010000005.1:3522345-3554158 GCA_020086605.1 Lanius collurio
GATGAAAGTCACGCACCGGGGGGCGGTGGCGGCGCCCCCGCTCTCCGCCCCTTCCCCGCCGCCCAGCCCCGGCGGCGGCACCGGCGTGGGGCGGCCCCTTCGCCCCACTCGCTCCGCCCCGAGAGCCGCGGGTGGGGCGGGGGCGGCGGCTGCAGGGAGCGGTGCTGCGGGCCTGCTTTGTGCACCGGGGAGATGGGGGTTCCGTGGCGGCTCTCCGCTGGAAGGCGCCTCAGCGGGGCCGAGCCCCGTGCCGCCGCGGCCCTGGACTGAGCCCCTGCGCCCCGCAGGGCCGGGCTGAGGCGAGGCGGAGCACCGGCCCCACGGGTCTGGCGTGTGCACCTGCAGAGACAGCGGGCAGGGCCTTGAGCGAGCCTACACCAAATATAGGTCTGGAAAGTTTTTCCAGAAAACATCTAATTTTCCCCATTCACCGAGCGGTCGAGGGTTTCCTGTAGGGTTTCCATGTTGGTGGAACTGGCAGAAAAACTCAGGCACACCCAGGTGCCGCCTGTCCTTGGCATGGGCAGGTGCTGTTTGCCTGCTCCAGAAGGTTTTTGCCGGTGAGAAACCTTCCTGGGACCGGCCTGCTGTGGTTGAGTTGCAAATCTGTGCCAAAAGTTGAGGAACACCTTGTGTCTGCTTTCGGGATCTTTGAAATACAAAGAATGCATCGGTTTTACGCTTTCTTCATTTTAAAGTAAGGGTTATTTCTTTCACAAAGACAGCTTGAAAATTTAAACTAATACAGACATACAAATAGTTGCCAAGGTTAAGACAAATCAGATGTTCACTTTAGAAAAGAAGCTATTCCCAAGTGCACGACCAGAGAAGGCAGATGGTCTCTTGTAGCAGAAATGGGAAATTTGCATGGGGTGGAATCATTCTGCCATGCTCCATTATGGCCAGTTTTCTGGACCAACACAACTCTCTATCTCAAGAGAGAGCCCTGGTTCAGTGTCTCTTCCCCGCTGACTGTTCTTGAGAGGCAGTATACAGCTGGGATTGTGTGCTCTGCAAGGATAACACACAGACCTTTTGAAATCTTGGGTTCGACTTTGTGATCACAGCAATATCATGGCACAGAATTTCAGGAGACGATAGCCCCATCCCTCCAGTTCGCTGGGGGAGTGTTAGCATAGCTGATCCATGTGGTCAGACAGTTTCTCTGGCTGGTTCCTACAAAGGCTCAGGTCTGTCAAAGGTAACTGACTCTGGAGTATCAAGGTGATGGGGTGATAGCCAGGCACCAGCTTTGGTGAGGATTCTCCTTTGGTTCCTCTAATTCACTGGGCCTGTGTGTAAAGCTGGACTTCTGCAAGGTTTCTTCCTGAGACCATGAACAGTCTGTCCTGAGGTTACAGCCTTAGCTTTTCTGACTTGAGCTTGAAAACAGAAGCTTTTCTGTAATTACATCACTACACCTTAATTTTATGATCAGCAGAAGTGTCCAGCTGGCCCAAGGCAAGTCTGCCCAGTGAAATACCCTGTTCCTGGCAGGAGCCAGCATCATGCCACAAGGGTTGAAGAAGACAGCAAGAGCCCTGCAGCAGTCAGAAGAAACATCTCCTGTGCTGGCTTCTTGATCTTTGGAAGCCTGATATTGGGTGCAAGCCTGGGAGCCTGAAATTTAACATCTCTTTCACAGAGTATGCCACAAAGTGGCTATTCCAAAGCCATTTTGGAATAGGTAAGGGAGGCTTCACTGTGTTACTATACCAAAAAAAAAAAAAAAGCAGCACACTTTTCCCCCCAGCATCCTCTTCCTTTATCTTAAATGTGGAAAGGACAAAAATTCTGTGGCCTTTTCTTTGTAAGAAGTAAAATGACATTTGTAGCTTGTATGTTTTTGTTGTTTTATTTTAATGCTCTGAAGTGCTACTGCATTCCCCCCAGCCGGCACAGAATAAAGCAATGCCTGGGCTACCTGAACATGCAGGAGAGGGACAGAGGGACATCTTCCACTGCCCTAGCTGCCTTCAATGCCCCTGGTTTGAAACCCACTTGTGTAGCTCTTCTCACACTTGAAGGGATGCCTCAAGAGACATCCATGTGAAGGAATGCAGGACAGATCTGCTGCAAGTAAGGACTGGCACAGGGATGGGAATACAGCAGCACCAATAGGCAGGAGGGATCTAGGAGAGGGGCTGGTGACACAGGGAACATGACAGGTACCCTTGACTGCCTGGAGAAGTGAAAAGTTTTCCTGGCGTGTGTTCACCTCTGCAAGCTTCACTTAAAATAGATTAAATCAGAGTCTCAGTCTCGCAGAGTGCCACCCCTCAGCAGTCTGTCAAGATGACAGTGACAACTGCCTGGTGGTTTTGCATGTCCAGTGCAAGCCATAGTCCCACCAAAGAGGAGAGCAGCCTGGGTCCTGCTCTGACCTGTGGCAGCTGACCATGCTGCAGGAGCAGCTCAGGACTGGCTCAGGACCCCCAGAGGCAGCAGGGAAGTGTCCAGCTATATTTGGCAGACAGTCTGGAAGCTTCCTTCAGGCTGAAACTCAGTATAGCCGGTATTCAGGTCCTTTATGCCCCTTGAATAGCAGAAAAGCATGAATGCCCATGATGAGAACAGGTTTCATTATGTCATACTCATGAGCATTGTTAATATCCCCAAGAGTGTTCCCTTTTAGCTGTTTGGAAGCATACATCATCATTTTCATGGAAATCATCAGTTTCAAGGAAATATGTCATAAATTATTGCTATATGTTGCGATTGGAGAGATAGACAGCATAAGAAAATACCAGAAACCCCAAAATTAAAACTGGCAATTTTGTAATGGAATAAGCACAGGTAGTATGTGGCATTAGAAATACCACTTTTCCTTTTAAATGTCCATGCTCTTAAATGTGAAGCCAGTGGCCATTAAGCAAATCAAATATGTAAATTAAAACTGGACAAAAGAAACTTTCTGTGCTCATATGGAATAGCAATGATAATTGAAAAAATATAGAAGTATACATATGTTTGAATGTATCACCAACATATATAGATATTTCCTTTCAATTTTTAGCAAGTCTGTGTAAAACATGCAGTGTTTCATTGTTTCTGAGATAAACATTTGGTGAGAATTTCAGTTCTTTGAGTTTATAGGCGCCACTAGGGAATTGTTCTTTTCTGACAGTATTATTTTACATAACTGCTTTTCCTTATTCATAAAAAGGAATTATCCTCCCATTGAAACCATCAGACTTCTGCTAGCCAGCTTCAAAGGAAATAGGATTAGGCTCTAATTTGCAAAACAGTATTGGAGGATATATTGTTCCAAATCTAAACTATACAGATAATCACAGTAACAACAAAAAGCCATTGATTTCAGTAGACTTACCTTCCTGAAGTCAGTGTGGGTTGGAAAATAATCTTAAAAGATTGTAACATGAGAGCAGTAAAAAATTATTATAAAATGCAGTGCATTTTTAGGATTAATTTTGCCATGAACTTTCAAAACCGCACAATTTATTTGTTGTCTGCCATAGAGACACCCAGGATAAAAAAGCCCACTCACTTAATAGAACTCAGTCAAATATTTTGGCCTGTTCAAAAAATTGACAGCTTCTCTAATGAGACATGAGTTTCATAGAGCTGATGTTGATTCATTCCATGTATTGAGCTAAATAAAAACAAAACAAAACTAGATCTCAAAAGTACTTGCTAAAATACTTAATTTACAAACTGAGGCCAGGTACTCTTTATGCAAGGATTATGCATATTGCAACTTGACTTGGTGAGATGGTATCATCTGTACTGAGACTTTTTGCTCTTCAGCATTCTCCAGTGTTTGTGAATTGTTTAACAGTGTTGTTACCACCCTGACAGAGATTGGCTTCCAGGGGGCTGTTGAAGAGGTGGAATATGTTCCTTAACTGTTCCCTACAGCATAAGATAGAGGAAAGGGGAGAAATTAGTACTTGAAGGGATTCCTGGATGCAATGGACACGTGTCCATTGGATACTAATATGCTGCTCCCTTAGGTTGCGATCCTCTCTGCTGAGTTCCACAGTCTGTAGGTGGAGAAAAACATAACCATGTTTTTTTAAGTCAATTGAGTTGCTTTGACTGCTCATCTTTGATGATCAAGCTAAGTGTAGGTGTATGTATTTGCTGGACCAAGCTTAAGTGTTCAGCACTGTCCAGACTGCAAATCTAAAGATGACATGACTTTCAAATCATTGGAAGATGCTGGCAGGCGAAACTGGAGGACATTCTCTCAGTCTGTTCTGTGTTAAGTACCTGCTGAGAGACAGCTTTTTGGTCTGATAAAGTGAAAGCATGTTTATGTGTTCCACTCAAGGATAGGGATTATCCTTTAGAAAGCAGTGCTGGCAGAGACAGCTGGCATCCATCTGGTTGCTGTGACAGGTATCTGTATATTATCTGCCCTGGCAGATCACATCCAATCCTTATAATTGCATGCTTTATAAAAATTGCAGGAGTCAAGAAAGTTCAGGATTAAGACTGGTTTTCTCTGTAGTGAGCCATTTTAAAAAAACATTGCCTTGACAAGTAGTGCTCTTTTGAGGTGTGTCTCGTCTTCATCCAGAGTTATCAGTTCACTATTAAAACAATACTTTAGTCAAGTAATGATTACAGGGCCCAGATTCAGAGGTTATAAAATTCCATCTAAATTCATGCATCTCCTCTTGTTCTTTGATTGCTTCTCGGACTCTTGAGATGTCCATGCAATAGGAAAAATAAAGACTTAAGTGAAATTAAGCCCTTTCAGTCTGGATCCTGGACCTATTATAGAGCTTTATGAGCAGTGAAGAAACTGAGGAATACTTGTAATGCCTTTTTGGAGAATATTCTGGAATTGAAATTGGAGTTCTTCATAAGACTGTAAGACTTTGAACAGGAGAGGAGCTGTATATCTGTAAAATACCTTTTAAAATTACATTTCCAAGACTCAAGCTTTTGCTTCTGTGGCTTTCACTAAGAATTTAGACAATTAATGTGTTATAATTTTTACCTGTAATACTGTTAATTTCTTCTTCTGCTTGATATGTTTTATGGGGATATTCCTAGCCCAGAGGACAGCAGTCACCTGCTCAATTTACATCTCCAGATCTGAAAATTCATTTACATGTGCACGTGTACCTGTATCCTTATGTCACATGATTTTATCCATAGAAATTCTGCATTTCTACAGTCAACATTTCCTCATAACTCCACACTCTTATTGCTACACTGGGGCCCTCAAAACCAGAGAAGTGAGATGAAACAACCTGAACTGCACAGGAGACAAAACTGAAACGTAGCAGTTGAGGCTCAGCATCTTTTCTGTTGCACAGCTTTGAGAAGGATTGAGCACACACAATGCCTTCTTCTGTTGCTTTCTTATTTCTCACTCAGTTTAGACGTTCTTTCAGTAAAACTCTGTGATGGTGTGTTTACTGTGTTACTTTATATTAATTTCATTAAATATATTAGCAATGCAATCCAAATTACCAGCTCCCTCCCTCTCCCTGCACATCAATCCTTTCAGGATTAAAACTCTCATACAAGTTGCAACACTGTGAGCAGAGAATTGTGTTGAGTCACAGTCAGTGAGTTGCACATTCCAACAATGCAAACTGCAAAAAAGACACTTAAAACATAGCTGAGTCACTCAGCAATGTGTTCTCGTCCTGTCATCACTTCCCTTCTTTGCCTTCACTTCCGTCCCTTCCGCCGTTTCTGGTTTTTTGCCCTTATTTTGAGAGACTGACTGAGGGCATTGCTTTCCACCATCAGCCTGTTAGGCCGTGTGCAGGCAGTCAGATCTGCTCCCAGCCCATTTTGCCCACCACCAGCTCCCACACCAGGAAAAACTGCTCTCTCGGCATAGCTTATACACACCAGCTCTTCCAAAGCATCACCATGAGTGGTCATCCCTAGCCACCATGTCTCAGTTCCTCCAGCCCCAATTCGCCCAGTGCAACAGTGCAGACAAGTGAGGTGTCTTCTTGTTGGGTTTCAGTGGTGAAACCACAGGCCCTTATCCTGTAAACACAGGTGGTGTTCAGTGGTGCTTGTGGGCAGTGGCGGAAAGGGGTGGAGCTGTGCAGCCACAGGTTGGTTTGGGTTGGTTTAGGACTGGAAGGCAGCTGGGGCAGAGAGGGGGGAGTGAAATGCAGCCAAGGCGGTGATGGAACAGGCGGCATCCTGCCGGGGGCTGTGCCGGGGAGCTGCACGCCTCAGGGCCTTCGCTCTGAGATGTTTGTGTGGGAACATAACGGCGAAGCATGAACTTTTGCCATTGTGACCCCTTCATCCTGCATGACTCACGGATGAGATGGGGCAGATACATCCCTCCAGGACGCTGGGATTTCCTGCCCAGTCTGATTGAATGGAGATATCACAGCCACTGGGTAGATCCTACAAGGAGAGAGGTATTAACCTTAGTTGTGGCTTTTGTGTGGCGTTCACTGACGCCTGTGATGAAGAAAACCAAAAGTATATTTTGCACAAGATTTTTGTTTTGATGTTGAGGTCTGTGGATCTGTGTCTAGATTGTATCGCTCTTTTCATCCCGCTATTCGATGCATAACCCGTCTTCCTGGAACTATAAGGTTAAAGCTGCTCTAATAACATAGGAAGTAAAAAACACATAGATATAAGTATCTCTGTTTTTCTTAAATATACATAATTTTTAGAGTGAAGAAGATTAAGTGCAAGATGTTTTGCTAAAAGTCACGATCCATGTGACACCAGTGAGTTACCAGATGTTCATACCTTTGAATACACCTGAACAAGGCTTTCCCAAGACTGTCATTGACTGCCAGATATCAGGGATAATGACAGCAAATCCTTCTCAGTTACCAGAAATGGACCCCAAGACATTACCATGTTATGATAGATATAAAATGTACCCCATCAGACAGAACAGCATTTGTTATATTTGACTGATAACATGCATCACTTCCCTTGGCAGTGTGCGTATGCAGTTCAAATCAAGTGGGCAAATGGGGACTGTGTGCCACCTGACTCCTGTTGGGAGACAAATCTGTAGGGAATAGATGACAACATGGCTCTCTATTTCCTCTTTGCCCACACATGCTGCAGGCTGGGTGGTAACCTCCTTGCCCTCCACAAAGGGGAGCAAGGACTGAATTATGCCTTCTCAAAGGGCAGTGCTTTCCCCTTTCGGAGGTGTTTTAGGGAATAGTGGACAACTCCACACCCTTGCCACAGGCTCCATGGTAGGGAGACAACCTAACATGGAGAAATCATCTCCTCCTTCCCACCTCCCTTTAAATTCCCACTGAAATACTGGAATTCACAGCTGTTAATACTGGCTGTATTTTTCCTTCACTGATCATTAATTTGTCAATGTCAAAACAATACTCAACTAGAAATCAGATTCAGCACAGAGATGGAATCCTTTAGCTTTATTTTGCTTACTTTTCATTTGTCTGCAACCACTTCCCGGCTTTAGAAAACAGTGTTTTCTATGACTTGGAAAAAATTAGGTCAAATAATAAAAAAAAAGTTAATGGCAATATAATAATTTTATGGCAAATAATTACAAAGATGTAAACAGAATATTATGGCTTTAGGATGTGTACCAACAACCAGCATGACTTTCACAGGAAAAAGACATACCCAGAATTCTCAGGCAGCAAACTACAAAGAGCAGTTAAATGGAAAATGAATCTGTGTATAGATGCCCAAGAACCAAATATAATTTTCTATTAGATCTTTTTAAAATTCCATTCTTTATGCCTGTTTGCTAGCAGAGAGGACTCTTTAAATCAATAGCAAATTGGCTAAGTGACAAATTTGATCAAAGCCTCATTATACATGAAAATTCCATTTTGCTGGCTAGGGAATTGTGAGAGGGAAGGTTTTGCAATTCTCTGTGTTTCCTTTGTGCTTTTCATGCAGCATAAAGGGAATTGCAAATTTCTAAAATCCCTAGTGGGTATAGGGGAGCAGGGGATGCCAGCTCCCCGTGCACTGTCATCTAAGAGAACAGTGACAGCCCCTCTGACTCCAGCACTGTCCTCATTGCTGGTCCCACAGCAGGGTGAGTGTCAGGCCCAGTGTGGAGGGCTTTAAGGGTGGGAGAATGTGTTTTTGCTATGCTGACAGGTCATTTTCTTCAGAGCTGATGCTAGCTGGTCTACATGACAGCCATCCCCAGGCTTCTCCAGCCTGCACAGAAACCACAGTCAGTCACAGTCCAACAACCCCAAAAAGACAACACAGACCTCAAGATACAGTCCCAACCCCCCAGGGAGAAGCAAGGCAACACATTGATGGCATCAGCTTGCCTGTGTCAATGCCAAGCACACAATATTTTGGGCAATGTTAGCTGTAGGAAAGAGCCACCCTCCCCAGCAAGTCCACAGAGGTTTGAGGAGATGCCTCCATCTCGTTCATGATCTATGGCCAATCAGAAAATCTGGCTCAAAGCCTAAAAACACTTTTAAACTAGTGTCTCCTTATCTCTCCTAAAGAACTAGAATACTCTTTCCTGCCTCCCAAGAATTATGCAGAAATAAATCTTCTTGGATCTGCAGAATGCTTTGCTGACACTAATTGTGTTATAAGAAAGAAACAGATTTATTTTTAATGGAATGGGACAGTTATTTTCAAAGCACATGTTTGAAGGTCTGTTACTAAGATGAAAAAAGTACTCAAATTTAATAAGAGGAGCAACATGACCTCTGCATACTTACCATTGCTTTAACAAGACCAAATCCTTCTCACTTTACCTCAGCTTGTAGTAATCTCTGTGAGGGCTCCATACACAGGAACCTTTGGCAGTACTGAAGCTTATGAAGATGACACCAGTTGCACTGCCTAGAATAAGCCAGATGCTGCTGCAAACCAGGTGGAAATTACAAATCTTTTCCCTTCATATGCACCCGCCCCTCATCATGATACTGTCTGAAGTCTTCTGTCTCATCCTTCTGTTCTCTTCCCTCAGTCCCCAGTCCACTTTCACTTGTTGGGACAGATGCAGCAGGCTTGTTGAGGACATTTCCTCCCTTATGACCTAGACATGAAGCTCAATATCTTTGCTCCCTCAGGGTTTTTATCACCTTTCTGCCCTGGCTTCATAAGAAAGAAGGGTTTCACCTTTCATCCCTGTGTACCAGCTCACACCTAAAAATATGCCTGGCATATTCCAAGGAGATGAAGGGGTGTCATTGCCCAGATCTCACTGGTTTTGCACCAAGTGGCACACATCCTCTGCTCTGTGTCACTGAGGTGTGTGTTCTTGAATCTGCTTGATTCCAGCCAGTGGCAGTGACAGAGAAAAAGAAAAGTTAGAGCTGGATCATCAAGAAAAGCAGGTGTAGTGTGGGGCACATTCATTTTTAAATGGGTGAATTCTCCCAGGGCACCATCTCTCCTCCAGTTTTCAGCTCCATTGGAAATATGTAGATCAAATGTCCAGCAGAGGGAAATGAATTGGCTGAGATTGTAACTTTACACACACATTCTGTGGAGAAATACAATAGCTAGATTTCTAAGATTTCACCCTGACCACTGCAATGATGATACTCAAATGAGAAAAGAGAAAGGAAGAAATGTGCTTCTTGCCACAGCTTTATCTAATGTGATCTCTGGTTACTGCTGATGAAAGAGAAGAAACCTGCTTTGCCTTAGAAAGCAAAGCAGACCCTTTCTGTAGCACCACCAAGTGGTTGAGCATCACTGGAAAAACCTGCCTGCAAAATCAGCCTCAGCAGTGCCTCACAGCAACATTTTCCAACTACTTTACAGTCTTGTAAGTGGTAAATATGATTTTTGGTCTGTAAACCTGGATGTAAATTGAGATTGTCCTCCCTGAAGCTGACCAGAGTGTGGGTGAAGACTATTAGATATGTTGCACTCAAAGCTGTCAGGAGAAGACTGACAAAACCTTAATGTTTACCTGGTTTTTGTGTGGGTGAGCAGATGTCTTGAGCTGTGAAAACCAGGACTGGGATGTATTAGGAGGGCTATAGGCACAAAGTGAGAGACAAGTCTCTCTTCGACAGTTTTTTTCACTGGGAAATGGTTTTAAGAATTAGTGGTAGGCAAGATCACGTAATGTCTTTTTTAGCAGAATTTACTTTTCTTCTCCTGAAAATAAAATAAAATAAAAAAAAGTTGCAAATTTATAAAACAGATTTGAATAGCTATGAAAGGTGTATGATCACAAATAAAGATGGCTGATTCCTGGTGCCATGAAAGACTCCTGGTATAAAATTGCCTTTTGCCAGTGATAAGTGATAAGTGAAACTCTTTCATACGGCATAAGCTGTTGCTGCTCTGCCTTCAGGGCTGCTACTCAAGGAGGGTTCCTTTGCCTTGAGTCTTCTTATGATGGAGAGAGGCCTGTAACAGCTTGGTTGCTCAAGCTCACTCCCACTACAAAGAGACTTCCAGGCAAAGGGATTGCCTGGGCTGTCCCTTGTAAAACCTGGCTCCCAAAACGGTCCTCAGGAGCAAAGAAGCATCTGCCTTAGGAGTCCAAGCTACTGGCATTGTCCTGGTCACAGGTTTTTTTTGAACCCATAAATTTGACTCATGGAAAGACTAAAAGTACGGCTCCCGGGACCAGACCATCAGGCTGCATCCATGTAAAATGGATTTAAGCAGGTTTGAATGCAAGAGCAAAACCTTTGTGTCTGTTGTGATTAGCCCGTAGAAAGGCACATGGTGTAATTCTCCTCTCAGCTATCACGTCCTCCTTTAATTGCAACATTCATCAGTTGTAGGTATCATTAGGTCCCAGCCAATGATCCCCACTCATTTTCTGGCCAAAAAGCAGGACACTGAGGCTTGTGTTCACCAGTGACCTTTTGCAGTGCCACAGCAACATTAGTTCCCTCCTACCTCCTGGAATGGCAGGGACCAAAGGTATCTCTGCCCTTCATGAGGGCTGCCCAAGTGAAAAGAGCCCCAGCTGGAACAAAAGGCCACCTTCTTCTGTACCAGCTAATGCTTCTGTAATCAAAAAAGCAGGTGCTTAGTGGCTGTTCTGTTTGCCTGCCTGCAAACTTGCAACACAGCCAGAGATGTCTGAGCTGCCACTGTTTGGAAAAGCAGCAGAAGGACTCAGAATTCCTAATGACAGAGATATGTTTTCAAAAATACATTTCTTAGCATGACAGGCAAAGATGAAAGGGACCTGAAGTGAAGCTTTGCACAGCTCCATTTCAAAAGCAGCAGCTGCCAGTGGTATGGTTGTTGGACTCATCCTCCAGTATGATACTTCAGACAAATAATGGGAATATTTTTATTTGAAGAGAAGCACCAACAGACCAGGACCCATCATAAGCAGGCTTGTGAGAACTTGGTGTGGTTTTCAGAGGAGGTGATTCTGCAGGGCTGCCAGTGTTCAGGAGCAGTGGCTATTCAGCACTCCTGAAAAGAAGGCTAGATTGATCCTGAGGGAACATAGATAAATTGAGGCAAAACACATGGGAGAGTCTAATTTCTGAGGGATTATTATAACCATTAATAACTCTGCATTTGTGCAGGTGTGTCCATGATACACCAAACAGCAGCATGCATATATGAATACATATAAACATATATATAATATGTTTTAATATATAAAATTTATATATTATTTAATACATATAAACATAAAAAAGTGTTTTGTAATATCTACATACCTGTCTGTATGTACATATGCAAGCTCACATTGCTTGAACAGCTATAGTAGGGATCCTGTCAACACTAGCCATCAATATTAAAAGCCCTTTTATGTTTATCTTGATGCTTGAGGATCTATAAGTCAAAGGGCATGAGGAGTTGAAATATTGTACCCATATAACTTTAAAAATGTAATCACAGCAGGGCACAGCACAGCGTTCAAGCTGAAGTCAAGCTGCCTGTTATAGTACAAAGCTGGACACCCCATTGCAGCTCTGGCCACGCACACTGTACTTAAAATGGAAAAAGGCCTCTGGGGAAAATGAACCAAATTCACCGTGTGTACAAGCAGGCATGATCCTTTGAGGTCTGTGGAATGTATTTGTTTACACCAGTAATGGATTCAATCCAGGGACTGCTGTTCTTTATGAGACCTCACTTTTCTTTGTTTTTATGCCAGTGTAATTCCACTCTGGTAGGAATAATACTAATTTATATAAGTGGCGAAATATTGTATTTTTGCTTTTCAGCGCAGATGGTGGATGACAACTTTCATAGCCTGTTTCCTTTCCTAGCCTACTGCACTTTTTCTGCAGGTGCTGTTCCTCTGATTTTTACATATACTTCAGATTTGCATAGTCTCAAACAGAAGGCAACCAGGTGTCCAGTGCTCACACCCAGTACCAGCTCCTTAGAGTGGATGCTGTTCCCCAGTGCATATCCCATTCCTGTTGCTAATGATTACCCTGTTGCCTTCACCAGCATTTCTCTCCTGCCACTGTCGCAACCACCACTATTCCAGCCAGGAAGGGCTGCCCCCCTACAAGTTAATTGATGCTGCTTGTTAACTGCTGAAAGACTGGAGACATAGGGGTCCTGTTTCATGTGCATGAGGCATCCCTTCTCTTCCTTGTGGGTTGACTGGATAATCTTATTTTCCCTGGAGAAACAGCTTGCAGTTAAAAACATGGGTTGTGTCAGTAAAACTAGGTACAAATAGCAGAGTGCAGGTAGCGGGCAGCATTGCAGAGCGTCAGAGCCAAAGAAAAGGGCTTAATATTTAGCAGTCAGGAGTGTAGACCAGAATGAAGATAATCTGAACTCTCCCTATGATGCAGTTAGCATCTACCCCTGCCTCTTTTAGTGTCAGACTTTGTGTCTCTGGACTTAACTGTACTCTGAGTGCCACCAAAAGCAATTCCTTTAAGTTTTTTACCTTTTGCTTTTCTGAAGATCAATGGCAGAATAGGTGAACAGATCTGCATTGTTGACTTTATACAAGCTACTTAAAAGAGACCAAGGCAGAAAAGGCTACTTAAGCATCACACTGAGGGTGTGGCAGGAGAGGTTAAAGTACAAGCTGCCTTTCCTAAAAGCCTGTCCTCTCACCAACTGATGTAATTTCCCCTGATAGCTCGAGCATTAGCCCTCTTCTCAGTTTAAAAATGAGTCCCTGAGGAGCCTAAATTAAAGATGCCGGTACACAAGTGCAGGGCCTGACCTCTCGCAGCTGCACCGGGGCTAATACTGATTCATTGTGCTGCTCCGTGTTACAGTCCAAGGGCACAACAAGGGGCAGGGGAGGGCTACAGAGGCATTTCAGGCTCCTGGTTAGCTCATTCATAGACACCTGGTGTCCCGCCTCCTCCTCACGCTTCGGTGCATCCCACCCCTATTGTATAGAAAATCCACTCCTTTAGAGATCTGAGCTGCTTGGGCTGGACAAAGACCAAAATTAAATCTGCAGCTGCCCAGGAAGAGGCTTTCTCTGTCAGGGGTTATTACCAAGGATATCTGATGAGAGAGTGGAGCGGGGAACTCCCCTCGCCTCTGTCAGTTCCAGTTACAGATTTGGATGGATGCGTTTGCACATGTTTTTCTTGCTTCACGTAAACAACACAAGCCCCTCTGTAGCTGGTGTGGACTGTCATGCCTCCACTGACCCAGTTTAGCTCCAGAGCTTTATGAGGGGTATGTGACCTGCTGCACTCACCACGTTTGGCTGGACAGCACTCCATTTGCTGCCTGCAGGAAACACTCAGTGTCATGGGGCAGTGAGGCCAAAATACCCTCGTGGCAACTCCTTCACCCTCAATGAAGTTGCATCAAGGGTAAATCTGAATCGACAAAGGCCAGCCCCTATTCTGTTACCCTAGACAGAACCTGGAATTGCACTATTAGTACCCAGCGAGTTATTTTGGATCTACAAGGGCACAAGCATGAGCAGAATCTGGCACCGAATTTAAAGGAGCAAAACAGAGAGGTTTATGTCAAACAGGAACAGCAGCACATGTAGGCTATATAGTCCCAAGTTTTGAAAGGAAAAGAAACATAAAGTTTATAGAAAACCTTTGTGGTTACTAAATATGTTTTATTCTTGAATCCCCTGTAGAACTGATCAGTCTCACAACTTATAAAAATAGATGCAACAGGTGTTAGTTTGAAGACTTCTGTGCTTCATATTAAGAGCGCTCATTAAAAGTTTATGGTCAGTGAAACCTGGAGGAGAAATTAGGATTACTTTGGAAAAAATTCTGCCCTGCTACATTGGAGAACATCTGGAGCCATTGACTGGGGGAATTTAAATCTACATCTCAAAAGCTTTGCATATCTGATCACCATTCCTGGCATCTCTGTCTAATCTTTGCTCATGCTGGCAACATGACCTATTTAGTTGGTGGCTGCTCCTTCTGTTCTCTGCATCTCATTTCCTTCTGTTCTCTATGTCTCATTTCTTTCAGGGTAATGGGGATGAGTGTTGTTATCTGATTTTCTCTTGATTTCCTCCTTTAATCTGATATGTTTCCTGTGTTTCCTTTGGGTACATCAACCTAAACTGCAGCCCTTTAAGACAACCAAAGACAAGTTGCTGCCTAGGGACTGACTAGCCAGGCTGCAGCATGGGGGTGTGAACATTATGCAAAAAACAAGATATGGAGCAGAGAGTGGGATTTCACAGCTGCTGTGAGGAATTGGATGACTGAATCCCATTAGGGTTGCAGTGAAGTTTGGCAACCTTGCTCTTCCTGGACACCTTTGAAGAAGGCTCAGCAGAAAGCTGAAGCCTAAATCTTGCATGAAGCAAAGACACAAGTTTACTCCCACAGGAGTGAGTACTGCTCATTGCTATTGCAGTAGCTAAGCTGGATGCTGCGGAAGGATCCCCAGGCCCAACTCTTGTTATCCTGTATAAGGATTGTTGCCTTCTGCTGAGAAGGCAAGGTGACCTGGTTTCAAGACAACAGCACGGCAGCCCAGCCCCTCCCGAGCCACTCGGTCCACGACCCACAGACACCAACATGGTGGATGGTCAAATGGCGTTTATTATCTTGTCTCATGGGGTTAAATGGTCAAGGGGGCTTCACTACGTCAGAGGGGGACGGTAGGACTAGCCAGGGTTAGTAAGGAGTGCAAAACTACTGGAGTTAGGAGGGGTTGCATACCTAGGGTGATTGCTTATCTCAGCGGATGGGGGGGGAAGGATCCATGCTGCTTTCCGTCACATCCTGAAATCTACGGTTCGCCTGTCCCTATCTACCACAAAGGATATAAGGGAATATTCATAAAAAATAGGAGAATTTTAAGTACTGTCAGAAGATATTATTGAAGTGTTGAAGATCTGTCCAAATCTATACAGGCAAATCAGCTAGAAAGGTAACTGTATTTGGCAAGACTTGTACATGTTTATACAGAAAGCTTGGTCAACAGAAGCGGGCTTCCCTATGTATTGCTAGGGCAGCAAATAGGAAGTTCTGCCCTACTTTGAGAACACTGTGGCATTTGAGAAGGAAGAGGCATTTAATCAACATGTTTAGCCTAAAGAAAGGCACTGCCAGACCCGTTCTACCCAACATCTTCAGCAATAGTTCTTGACTTTTTATGGAATTGTTTTACCTTTAAAGTACATTTACACTGTCAGAGCGATGAGAGAGGGCTCTGATATCAACAAAATATCTGCAGATATATATAAAATAGCTGCAGAATTAGGGGCTTCAGCAATACACCTTGTCCTCAGAGCGCCACAGTTTTCCTTTGCCATCTGCTGCAAAGGCACTGCAGGAGGATGAGCAGGCAGCCGTGAAGCTCTGCACCCTGCTGTAGCCAAGTGCCCTGGGAAGGTGTCCCACACAGCCATTTAACATCTTTACACAATACCAGCATCTAACAATGTGCTGTTTTCTTCTTGTTTGTAAGTATGCAAGAGTTGCTTTGATAAGTAAAAACCCTACTTTAAAATGGTTTCATTTCGACTTTGAAAAAAGTGGAGTTGAACTGCCTTGAAATACAGCTTTTTATTTGCCAAATGTGCCTACTGAGAGGAGCAGGAGATGGCAGGGCAAGAACAAACAGACCCCACAGATCCCTACACCAAGGGTTTTTATCAGGCAGAGCAATATTAAGATTCTCCACAAGACCAGGATTCATATTAAAGAAAACAGTTGTTTTAAAAAAGATTACTGATAGAACCTACATTAGAAATCTGCCAAAACATCCAACCTTTTCCTTGATAACTGCACGGGAGACTCAAAACTACAGCCAGACAGAGGTGTCATTGTCAGAAATGTGCAAATAAGATCAAAATGTACAAGAAGAATTTCAGCTACATCTAAGATGTTGCTGTTATTTTTGAAAGCAGGTTAATTGGTGGTCTTGAGCCTTTCACTGCACTTTGGATCTTTCCCTGGAGGGATTTTTCTTTAACTGCAAGGATTCACTCTACCACATGTACTGGAAACAATGTGAGAAAAGGATTTCTTCCAGTGGTAAAAGCATTTCAGCAAGCACATTGATGAGGAATGTCTGGGATTTAAATACAGGGAAACCCGTAGCTGACAGCCTGAAACAGAGGGAGATGTGACAAGGCAACTTAAAAAAAAAAAAAAGAAAGAAAGGGAAAAAAAAGAGAAGAGTTAATTACAAACATGTGTAAAGCATAAGGCAAGAAAAAGAAAACAGAGAAAGAATGGCAAGGATCCCATAGCAAAGTGACCGGTGGTGAGCTGTCATGCCCAAAGCCACAGGATGAGGCCCACAGCATTTATTGCTCACTGGAAGTAATTTTTCAAGTCAAGCAGCAATACTTTTCCAACAAAAATGAAAAATTCCAGTCAGCAGAGGGTAACTGAAGCCCTTTTAAAACAAAAGTATCATTGAAAAGAGACTAATAAATCACCCAGTGACTAGATTTTTTCATTTCTAGTGAAGAACTCCTCTCTCAGACCTGGTCCCTGTGTCAAGCCCATCCCTGTGGTATTAACAAAGCACTTCAGGATGTGTTTATCTTTACTCAGTACAAACTTCAGAGGGACCTGAACACTTTGAATTGGGAGTCAGCACTTTGGCTAGGAGTTTTGACTTGCTGCTGGGAGACTTAGCTGCAAGCCTGAGCCCTCAAGCCTCTCTTTGCCTGTAAAAACCCATAGTAATTCCCTGCTTCTGCTTTCTGGATGCAAACTGGGAGAGAGGGAAAGAGCTCCTCTGGGTTCCTCTGCCCAAATCTGTAATTAATCCCACTCCCAAGCACAGGCTTTTGCTCAAATACTTTAGGTATAAAGGAAGTTTGGGCTCACACTCAAGGTACAGTGTAGCTGCACCCTCCGAAACTCTGTTCCCTTTTGCAGGCAGCAGTACTGAGGTGAGCAGGATTCACCTGGGGATGGACATTTCCATGTTGTGCTCTTGCTTCCTTTCTGCAGGAATCAAGTCCTGATCTCTAGACTCAGCCATCATCCCAGTACAAATTTATCTCCAGATTTTGTCCAGGAAATGTCAAAATCAGGGCTGCCTCTAAATAGTTCAGGCAAAAATGCAAACACTGAACTTCACTTGCTACAGTACATCTTTTCTCAATTCTCTTTTGCCAGTGCAAGAAAGAACACCTAGTCCTGAACTGGTGGGTTGTGCTGTGAAGTCTGTTAGAACTTAAATTTATCTCATTGCTCTTCAGGAGGAGGAGAACTTTTTGTTAAGGTTACATTAAAAAAAATGAAAGGAACAATAAACAGCACTCCAAAAACTCTTTTTAATAGCTGTGCTTCTTTTTATAGTTCACATACTTTCACAAACAGGGATTTAGCTCTGTGCAACCATTTGAAACAGAAGCTCTGTTTAATTAATTTTATAGGTAAAGCAGTATATTATACCAGTTCTAATGAATGTGAAATATTAAACCTGAGGAAACTGAAGATCTTTGTGAAGGCAAGTGAAAGCAAATCAGGATCTGAACAAAGGACAAAGTAGTAAGGCTCTTGGATAGATTCAGCCTTTACTGCAGCTGTTTGAGGTTTGGGGAAGACCTGGCTCATGAGCCACGATATGCAGAGTCAGCACATGTGTTGCAAGATGCCACGTGAGACACATAATTCTCTGCCAGAAGTACTTGCAGATCATTCACAACAACAGCACGATTATATGTGAGTAGTGATGCCCCGAACGAAATGAGAATGCAACCCTTCACCCTACCCTTGGTGGTTCCTGTGGACCTTGGTGAAAATACACTAATTCTATGCAGTCCAAAAATGTGATTTCTGTCTTGCATTTATGGAGCTACCAGCACTTCTGGTTGCAATGCTTTAAGTCCTTGATCTTACTCCTTGACCTGAACCAAAAACTATTTTGAAGGGTTATATGTAACAAATAACACCACTATCAATGGCCAGCTTCATTATAAGTATTCCTTTTCCATACTAAAAGAATGGA
The DNA here is from genome assembly GCA_020086605.1 of Lanius collurio. NCBI lineage: Eukaryota > Metazoa > Chordata > Aves > Passeriformes > Laniidae > Lanius > Lanius collurio. The sequence continues at coordinate 3,540,625 of JACBWW010000005.1, forward strand.
GAGAAGAAATAGAAGATTCTTTGCCTTGGGAAGGTTTATAAACTAAGAAAGCTCCCTGGAAAATATATCATGGGGCTGAAGGCTGGAAAGCAGCAGGTGTTTATTCTATTTGGTACTTCTACCTCTCTCCCTGTCCCACACACACACTACTCCAACGACCATAGAAATCAACAAAGGAGGATCTGTCTATGTCCATAGGCCTTGGATCATGTCACATGAAAGATGTGATTCTACAAGAGACAGGAAAAGATGCAGAAACACCTGAAAGTTAAGATTATAAATATGTCGCAGGTGCTGTGGTTTCCACCAGCCACGTGGGCTGATGGCTGTCTCTGCTGTGTCCCTCGCTGCTTTGGCACACCTCATTTCTGTTCTTCTCTGTTCTTAGGTTGATCAGCTCCTTTGGGCAGGGGGTCTGGTGTCCATACAGTGGATGAAGGAGCAGGGACACAAAGGAGAGCTGTAGCCTGCACCCTCACTTCCTACAGCTCCACAGCTAAGTTTTTCCCCACGTTGTTACCGGATAACCCAAATATGCTTGTGTGGTAATACACTCCGAAAGGTCTACAATGTCTGCCAGCCTGACTTAATCAAAGGAGGTTCTTCTGAACCCAAAGGAGGCCATGAGGAGTCACCCTGCTGTCTCTACAGCTGCTGTGGCTTTAAAACCACAGTGATTTATGGAGGAGGTACAGGGCTTTTTCCAGTAGTGTCCCCAAATTGCAGTCACTGGGAGGCTGTAACATTCTTTTGGGATGCTGTAATGCAGTTTGATCACTGAATGCATTCAACTACAGAGGTATTTTGCATGGCTCTGAGAGGTTATTATCACCTCAGTTAATTATATGTAAGGATTCAGATTCCGGCAAACTTTAATTATCCTTCTATCAATCTCAAGGTCACAGAAGCTTAGTAGGGCTATTTTTAGCAATACAAATATCTCCTTTCTGAATAGAAAAGCTGCTCTTTGTCTTGCATATCTTATTTTTACATGCTAAATAAATCAGAGAGAACTGAGAGGTTTTTTCCCCCTTTTAGGAACCACCCTAAGAATGTGGAATCCTCAATGGATGTGCTACCACCTTCAGATGTGAATGTGTGATGTTAGAAATCTGGTGTGGGGGTGAGACAAAAATTATCAGAATGGAGTGCCTGAAGTCCACATTTAATCCTAATAAATATGCCCTTGGGAGAGTGGTTTGGTGCCCAGAGCATTCCAGTGGACAGGTGCCTACATAAATTTTCTCATCCAGAACCTGCTAAAACCTCTGGGCACTGGTGTTACACGCATGATATAAGAATAACAGCAGCTTCATTCACTCGGGGCTCACATTCAGATCAATCAATGTCACTTTTGTTTCCAGCTCTGAGGGCTGTGATGGCATCTCTGAAGGCATCAGCTGAACATGTTACCAGGTAGCTGCTCTGCCTGATACTCCAGGCAGCTGGAAACAACAGCATGGAGAAGGCCCTCAGTCAAGAGCCTAATGGTGAGCACTGGGCTATCTACCTTGTTAATTTTGGGGGCAGAAATAGCTAATAAACATGCCCTGAGGCCCAGCCTGCTCCCCCAACACCACAAACCATATTTTTTTATCCATAAACCATATGAGCCAATACTACCTCCTCTGATAATGTTCTTACGCTGCTGTGTCCAGACCCTAAGAAAGGATCTTGAGAAAGGAAAGCCTCATTCAGGATGGGAAGATTTGTTAGCTATTAGGTATTCTGGTAAGCGACTCTGAGGCACTCAGGGGAAAGGAGAGGATTTTTTGAACTTGAGGTGTTGGAAATTATTGTTGTGTATATTACACATTTTCTGGTTTTGGGCGACGTGCCTTGGCCTTGGTTTTGTACTAGGAAAGAAAAGGGATGTGTAGCTACTGACTTGAGTGGGATCTGGATTGGGACCCTTGTCATTCTCTATAAGTTTCCCATCTGGGTGGAAATTTTCTTTTGACCATACTGTTTCAATTTACAGACTTTGCACACTTAGCAGAGGCTGTCCAAGAAAAGCTTCCCAGGCTGAGCAGACTAGAGGTAGTCTGCTGCCCTTCCCAGGTCTCTGGTTCACAGGCATGCCACCTTGCAGGTTGGATCTCACTCCCTTGGAAGAGCATTTTGAGTTTCCAGGGCAAGAAACTACTTGTCAGCAAGGATTTTTGGCCTGAGTGACACCAAAGCGTGAACTATTCTAACACACTCTGGGAACCGCAAAGTTTTGGTTTTACCTGCCACTGTCAAGGATGTCAATTCCTATCTTTAGATCGTGTCACTTGCAGTGCTCTCTCTAAACAAGTAGTTTTTCAGTAGCTCTCATCTTAAGGCTTGGTTTTGCTTGTGACTTCAAATTTTTACTTGTACATCAATTAAAATCTTGACATAATATTCTGTATCCCCCTGCTATGTATATGCAGGTGAGAAGTTTGGTGAAAAGGGAGTAACACGGGAAAAAGAAAAAATTATCAGATCTTTGAAAGTCAGAGCAATAAAAAAATTCAAAACTTTTAAGGTAACTCTGATTCTTTCTCCACTTGTTATGTTTTCCATCCTTACTCATAACTCTAGGATTCCATCCCAACCCCAACCTAAGCAGTATTGACAGGAAAGGATTATCCACTGGAATGTGACATATTTACATCTAGAGAGTGCCAAAGGAAAGTCTTTCTGAGTGGAACAAAGCCACCCTTATTTGAAATAGCTTCTTCCTCTAGAATTGCGAATGAACACCAGGGTGGGGCACAGGAGTTAACTGTGTAGTAACTGTTTCCTCAAAACTATTTTTTTTTTCTAAACAGGATATGCAGTAAAATGAGAAATTGGTTCTTTGGCTTTTATTCCTCTTGCAGGGAAATTGGAATCACTTGAGAAAAGATTTGTCCCCTTGATACTAAGCACAGCATCTAGTAGCATCATCTTGGAATAGATTTTGAGATATTCTATTTGCAAATCCGTGGCAGCCAAGGGAACACCTGCTCCATAAGCAAAAAAAAAGCAGAGTTCAGGGATCTCTTTGTCTGAGGTCTAGCAAGCTACAACTGTGATGCTGTATTAACTCTGAATAGCTCTGGGGTTTAGTATTTGCATTATAAATGCAGGAATTACTGCGCTCTGCTCACATAAAGAGATTTCCAAGTTCTTTCTCTTTCCGAGTGCATGAGCAAGCACTGACTCTGGAAAAATTACATTATATTGGGAACTTGCAATGGACAGTATACAAGAGACTCTGGAAAGGTTTTGCTATGTGAGCAAGCAGAAAATAAACTTCTTGCTTTGGTGTCCAAGGCAGAATTGCCCTTTGAGTATCCCTGGTCAGTGTTAGGCTAAGTGGGTTCTTGCCAAAGGAATCACTTTTTTTGCTGTTTGACCTCATACCAGGATTTACAAATAGGTGTTCAAAAAGTCCTGAGTGTAAATATTCTGAACAGCATCTCTGACATTGGTGAATATCTGCTCTTGGCTGGCAGAGGATGACAATGACTAAAGTGAATGCAGGAAGGCCAGGGTGGCAGTAATGTAGGGGTACTCAGAGGAGCAACAGGGATTAGCATCTCACAGTGCTAAGTATCACACTCAGCTGATTTTAAACCCAAAAGAGCCACAGCTTCCTCCTCCATAAGCACGTATAAACCAAGGAGGTAATGACACGACAAATGGGCCAGGGCTGTTATTAGCCAAATGGCAAAACTGGGCAGGTTAAGTCGAAGTTGCTTCTAGAATCAGGCCCGCAGTGGATGAAGGATTTTTCGGGGCGGTGGTAGCGCAGGAGAGCATTAAAACAGGGCACGCGGGCCGGTGGCACGGCGAGACATAGGAGGGGGAGGCGGGGGCACCTGGCGCCTGGCCTTTGTCAGCTGGGTGCGCCAGGCCGGGCATGCTGCCGGCCCCTGGCCGGGAGGGAATTCCAGCGGCCCGGACACACGGACGGACGGACGGACGGACGCAGAGCCCGGGCCGCGCCGCCGCGCCGCCGCCACCGGGGGGCGCCCGCCGCCACCTCACCTCTCCGCGCCCTCCGCCTCGGGAGCGGAGAGGGCTCGATGTCCGCTTCCATCCTCCTCCCCCTCCATCCTGCTCCTACTTTGTCGATCTCTGAACAGGCACGTTTGTTCAGTCAGTCTCTTCTCCTGGAACATCTCACCTCCCATCATCACCATTGTTGTCTTCGAGAGTCGCTCCAGCCCAACCACTCCTTTCCTGCAGTGCTCTCAACTGGACAGAGAGCACCCTTGGCAGTTCCCAGATAAGCGGAAGGTCCGCACTGGATGTTTTTTGGCTGCCTCGGCGTTTGTACATCTCAGACAGACTTTTTTCCCGTAGTCATTTCACTTCTCTGCAGCTTTGTTTACAGTACCAGCTAAGCTATGTCAAAAAAGGTAGTAGAAACACTAAATCACTAACCCACGCTTTAATGAAACTTCCAACACGCTTAGACCACCAGACGCCCTTCTCGGTAATTTAGCTCGAGGCAGTGCTTGAATTCCCGCGGGGAGAAGTTTCTGCAGCAACCCAAGATTTATCTCCATCACATTTACCAGCACAGCTATTTGGGCAAGCCGTTTCAAGAGCGATCAAGTCCCCAGTGCCTCAGTGTAATGGCTTCTCCATTTATGAGAGCTGAAAATGAAGGCAAGTTTTAATGAACAGGTCCGATCAATACTTCATCAATCAGGTACACAATTTATGTTGAAATTTGTTACTGTAACAGCATGTTACTGATGAACTACCAGTAGTATACAGGAACATGGGCAACACAGCCTGTCTTAAGACTTTCTCTGTTGCTTTATTACAAAGTTGAAGAATGACAGTAAAAGAGCAGCATTAGGTCTGTATGTGCTCTGTGAGCATTTATGAGGAAATTAGGAAATGTTTGTATTGGATGAAAATGTCAAACCAGACATAAAAGCTGAGCCACTGGCCTGCCAAGGGATCCTTGTCTCTGTGCCTGCCTCCAAACATGTTATTATTTACAGAGAATTATTATTCTCATTTAGTGAAATAAATAATTTCAATAGCTTGCCATAAAAAATCAGTTACTGTAAGTGTAATTAGTTGATTCTTTGTTTAATCCTTGAGATCAAACACAGCCCAGCTGCACTGCTGGCTTTACAGCCTAAGTTCCAGCATCATGCAGCTACTATGAAGTCACTGCATGCTGTCAGCCAACTTGCTGCTAATACGGTGTATCAAATATCTTTAGATAGAAGGGCTTGGGTGCTCACCTGCTTTGGCAAGCATATATAGTTTAATTTAAGAGTTACTACCTATTTCTGTGACTTTAGCCTCAAGAATTGCCAAGATATGATGATGCCTATACGCCTGAAAATACCCTTTCCCAAACTTTTGAAAGGCAGCTATCCATCATGAGAATGGTATCAGTTGATGGTCCAGCATTCCAAGCTAAGCAAAAGGAGCAGCCATTGTGGAAATACTACACAGGTTCTTCCTGCACATTATTTCTGTTCTACAAGCTTTGGGCATTGAAGAAGTCTTACTGAGGCCTTGCTGGCAGTGTCTGGCACAGAACTCACTCATGGCACAAATCAAGTATTTCACACCTCACGATCATCATATCGGGCTTCTGAGCCCACTGTTCAACAGCAACACCTTGATGTGAGTCAAACCCTGCTTCCAAGACTTGGCTTCCAAGACTTGACTTGTAACCACAACAGGCAAGAGTGCCTCCACATTCCCCCACGGAAGCTGAGAATGAGTACAGGCGCTTCCCCAAGCCCTTCCCTGTACCCCACTGGAAGCACCCTGGGAAACACAACAATAAGCAAGCAACAATCCAAAAAAAAAAAAAAAGGTGCAAAGAATATTCCAAATGTTTATTATGTATTAAAAATACTGCAAATAAGCCATACAGTTCATTTCACAGTAACCTAAACAACATTGTTCAAGAACTTGAGAAGTCAACAAAGAACAGTGCGGTTCCAACAGTGACAACAGTTGCCTTAATGCCATGGCTCCCTCTTTCTTTGTCAGCAATTCTTTCTTGTTTACAGTGGGAACAACACTGGATATGGTTCAGTATCTTATTTACCTAGGAGAACTCCTTCTCACCTGTGCTGTTCCCATTTCTGGGAGATGCTATTTCTAGGAATTTTTCATCTAACACATTCAAGGATCTGTCTGGTCCAGGCTGAGGTGGGCATGATGCCCATGGCCTATTTCCAAGGTATCCGTGTGCAGACTTCTTTACCAATTACTTGGATAAAGTTCAAAATTAAACTTGAAAAGGAGGGCTATTAGAACTCCTTTCCAAAAAGACAGAAAACCGAAGAAGCTCCACGAGAAAGTGGTTTTTAAAAGACCATCTACAGACACTTTTTCCCCACTCTCCTAGGCCAGGTCTCCTAGAAGGATCCTTTGCTACCAGTGCCCCAGCCAGACACCTGGTGACAAAAACAGGACAAGAATCAGGCATCAAGTCCTGAATACATAACAAAAGTTCAGGTCACTGTCAGCTGTGTGAAAACTTGGAAATGTATATGCCATAGAAGCATTTCTGCTGATTTCATGGTGATTTTCTCTCTTGTGTGTTTTGGAGTGTATTATTGCTGTTGTTAGCATGCTTGTTATATATAGAAAACAACAAAGGTGCAATTTTGGTCCTTTTCTTTCCTCAAATTTGTGATCATTTTTACAGAAAAATCCTGTATCAAAGACCAAATTAGATCTTTCCAAGAAAGACACAGCCTAATCACAGAAACAATCTAAAAGTCTGACAAAAATATTACTGTACCCTCTTGAAATTAATCCCACCCTTCAGATGTCCCTTTTAAGCACCAATCTTCTACACCAGCAGCTGAAGATGCTGGCAAAGAAGCCAGTGATCACAAAGAATTAATCTCTCCAGCCACGTGGTCAAACACCTCTTAGGCCTTAGCCCCAGGCAGTGCCACTTACCTCAGACCTTGTTAGTTCCTTGGTACAGATTAAGGTCTCACAGAAACACACTACAGCTCAGCTGACCCTTAGCAAACTGACCACACATCTGAGTCTCAAACTGCAGAAATGGATGAAGTGCTCCACACCTGCTCCACTCTTTAAGTTCACCACAGTGTAGAGCTTAAGATAGGGCGTAGTTTTGCCCATTTGTTTCTAAAACCAAAACATACCAGTAAAACCCTCAGTGAGTGCAGCAGTATGCTTTGGGTACCAGAACAGCTGTAGCCCTTCCGTGTGGGATGTCTAGTGTCAGTATGAAACACTTTCATGCCATTAAATATGTGCCCATGCTAACGAGGCGGTAGTGCCTTAGTTACACCACTACACTTACAGTGGTACAACTTCATAGAGAAGATGAGCCCTTAAGAAACTCAACCCTCAACTAAACTCACGTTTTCTTAAAACAAAATTTAGGGGAAAGAAAAAAACCAAACAACAAAAACTCCAAAAACACTACTCAGAAAAGAAATAAAGGAAGTAAGCAGAACTGTCTCTATTAATAAAATATTCTCTTTGGAGGTATCAAACTGCTTTTAAAAAGAGTAAAAAATGGGGCATACAAAAGCTATTCTCCTTAACCCATTACTTGCCCAAGGAGCACCACTGCCTAAATTTTTTCATGTATTTTTTCTACTTTCACAAACAACCTTTCCAGATCATTCCTCAGGTCATCTATTGAGCTCTTCATAGACTCCAAGTTGTTCTCATTATTTTCAATTTTCACTGAGTAGGCAACTAAACTATCCACTGCAGTTCTTATCATTTTCAAATCGGAATCAACCTGGCTAACAGAAGATCTCAGTTCATCTACAGAGCTTTCCATAGAAGAAAATTTTTCAAGGTAGCCTTGAAAATGTGCTTGACCTGCCTGAAGATTTCCTTGATCCAACAAAGTATTAATTTGCTTCTGGACATCCTGGAGAGCACCAGAGGATGGCAAGTCACTGATGCTTCTCCTTAAGTTTTCTATGTCGTTGTACAGGGAAGTCTGTGCTTCACCAAGATTTTTCAGAACATCTGTGACTGAAGTTACATCTGTATTTGAGAATCCCTGAAGAGTGGTAATGCTTTGTTCTAAGGTATTGAGCTTATTCTCATACTCGGCCTCCTTAGAAAGGAAAGATTCCAACTTTTCACTCTTTTGAGCAGCAGCAGACATTAGTGACTCTAGGTTGTCTTCTATGTGCCTAAATCGAGACTCCAGTCCTTCACAGTTCTTCCCTAAAGTTTCTAATGCTTTTCTGAAGAGTTCATTCTCTTCCCATTTGTTGAGGTTGGCTTTAACTTGCAGTAAATCTTCATCAAGTCTTTTAATGTCACTAGGGAGCTGCATAATAGAATCCTCAGCTCTCAGAACTTTCTCTTGTAAAGCTTTTAATGAAAGGTGTTCAGTGTCCGCAGCCTCTTTGAACTTCTCATGTTCTTGTTTGAGGTTGACTAACTCTTTCACTTCAGTGTACACATCAGACTCCATGGAGTCTATTGTACTCTTCAAGGTCTCTATGTCCTTTTCTTTCATTTTCATGGATGCTTGCATCTCATCAAAAGCATCTTTTAGCACCTTAATTTCATGTTTATATACATCTGCCTGTTCTAGTGAACCAACTTTTGCTTTCATATTGTTGATTTCATCTTGGCTCCTTTGCTGGACTTCAGTGAATACAGCAATGTTATCATTTATAGACTTGGTTAGCTCTGTTAGTCTCTCTTCCACTGTGTTTTCCAGAGATGTGAAGTCTCGTTCCCTTGCATCCTTCACCATGTGAATGCCGTCAGACAAGTCTTTCAAAATTTCATTTTGCAGCTTCTGAAGCACTTCACTGATCCGATTTATTTCACTCTCCCCTTGTTTAACAGCCTTCTCGCTAACTTCCTGCTTCTGCTGAACAATTTTCATCATGGATTCAAATTCTCCAAATGTGGTCTGAAGAGAACGTACCTAGGCCAGAAATACACATGGTTAATAGCAGTAATTTCACCCTTTTTGTCCAAGATCCTTATAGCGCTTGTCACCAAACGAAATGATTACCTTGCAATCCTTTATGCCCCATACCTGAAGTGACCCTGTGGCACATAGATACAGGAGGCACAAAACCCCCAGCATCTAGAGCTTTACAGCTCTATGGTACATACACCTTCTGTTAAGAGTCCTTGGCCTCACGGACTTGCCACTGATGATCCAGGAAAGCTGTGGCAGTGAAAAAGGAACCCAGGTCTGCAGAGTCTGCATGCAGACCCCCGAACCATCCCTCCCCTATATGATTCCTGGTTCTAAAGGCCACAAATCCATAAGGGAGAAAAGGGAGGGGGCAAAAAGAAACCAACCAAAAGAACATCTACCACCAGCTTCTGAATACAGAAAAGGTGAGATTAGATTTTATCAGGAAGAATACCAAAGACCAATTCCTGACCATGAAAAAGAAGTTTAGTGGTAGACAAGAAAGAGGGACAAGAAAAACTTGGGTGAAAGGAGAGCTGGGATGGGCTGAGGAATGGGAGTAGTAATCATGATATTTTGCTGCTCCTAGACACCAATGGAAACACAAGAGATTTTTTTTTGTTAACTATTTTTTAAGATTAGAAAAAAATAGAAAGTCTTTAATGTTTCTAAATAGTTAGCAGCTTGTTTTTCCCACTCCTGCATACACCCACACACTCACAGTGAGCAGGGTGCATGCATGTACACAGAGAGAACAAAAGCACAGCAGCTGCCAAGGGCCTGCCTTGCATCTAGCTCAGGTTGACAGAAAGTTCCTACCACTGCATCAGGTGTGCTATTAAACTTCCCAATTACAAAAACTATCTTTACAACTGGTTTTAGTAGCAGCCAGAGGGAAAAGGTAAGGGGTAAGGGGCTACCACATTCATTTACTCTCACATTTAAAGGTAAGGTCCAGGCCAGTGAAGCGCACATTACTTAATTTTGAGGCCAAGCAGAGCATCAGTCTTAAGACTACGAAGAAATCTTTTTGTATGTGTGTGGGCTGTACTTTGTTAAACTTTGTAAAGCAACGTAAGAACTCCCACTGGCTGCAAGAGGAATCCATCACACAGAAAATACCTCAAGGCTTTGGCAGGGTGGCAAGTGCTGAGTAATTCATGTTGCCTTGCCTCACACTACTCCTGTATCCGAGGGGTGTATTAATCAGCCATGCCACATGGGCTGCCATGTTTACTGATTAGATACACAGCTGGAGGGGTGGTTTTATTTTATAAATAGAAAGAAGTATATTTTATATGGTTTTAGAAATATACAGAGCTGCATTTTTTTTTCAACTGACGCAGGCTCTAGCAGTTCCCTGACTAACTCTGAACCTAGAAATTATTTTCAAAAGACCTAAGAGACATTCTAATTACAAAATAAGTTATTTCTATGTGTTTTTGCAAATCCCTGGCCAAAATCCTTCTTAGTTTTCATGAAAGTCTACACTGTGTAAAGATCATAGAGTTTGGCCATGAGACTTGCCCTTGCTCCAACAGATCCCTGCAGTTTGAAGAATACTCATAAAGATGACTTCTTTTCCCCCTCTTCAGCAAAAAACTTTCTAATGACTTCACATTCCCTAGACTTGCATTCTGTAGTGCTCCCATAGGAAATTAGAAATGAGGTAAGGGGAAGGGGTGGAGAAGGTAATACTGCCATACACATTGCAGCTGGGCACCAGTCATTAGACTGACTTACCAACCTAATTTTCATTACATCTTAGCTGTCACTCATTCTGATTATTTCCACAGAGAGCAGAAAGCTTTTTCTGTATCACTATAAATGGAGGTCAGAAATCTAACAGGCTAACACAGGAAAGTTCTCCTCCCCCTCCTATTACAGTGACACATTTCAACCAAATCACCAAATTCGTATTTTCAAGTAACTATCTTTTTAGTCTAAGAAATCAGAAACAGCCAAAACTCTCCAGAGGGCTGGGTCTCTGTGACTGTATGACTGACAGATGAATCCTCCCCCCTCATATAGTGGAAGTACTTCATACCTGCTCCTCCACTGCATTCAGGCAATGCTCATGGTGTAAGTCGAAGCTATTCCCCTTCTGGGCCAGCCACTTGAAGATCCAAGAGCTCTGATATAATAAAATGGACTGGGGTCTTCAAATTATACCAGCTTCTAATCTGATTTGTCCCAATCAAGAGCCACCAGGGCTCAAAGCAATACCCTAGCACAAGAGGGGGAAAAACTCACAGCTTCAAAGCTGTTGGTTTGTGTGTGGACCTACATGGGACTTTGCCTTTTTGGCATACATGGCTGGTAATATTTGAAGCCATAGCCCTTGAAAGATTTAGCATCACAAATAGTACATAAAAATGTATCTTCAGTAATGACTACTATTTTCTCTAACTGGTCATAGTATCTTGTGTTTAAACACCAAATGACCTTGGCCTGAGAATGGTGCTATGTTAAAGACTGAACTTCCACATCATTTCCTTTCTCCTTGATGTGTAAAGCAGATGAGTTTATATAATGCTTACTCCTGACAGGAGCTCTCTGCAGTCAAAGACGAAGGGCAAAGTCATACAACAGCAGCCTGTGCCGATGGCACTCTGCAAGTACAACGCAGGATCCTACACCTTTGTAAAGCAATGAAAAACAGCCTGCTCTCTTCTCCCTCAAGTACATTCCTGTGTCACCAAACCACAGCAACCGATGCTTTCAAGGGTTACATTGAAACCCTGTGATCTCTTTCCCCCACCTTTAATTCTTGCAGCCACCAGCCATACACAGACAAGTAAGTTTCAGTTGTCTTTGAAACCTACTATTTATAAACTTCTATTATATACTCCTCTCCTAGAATATGTAACATGATTTTCTGCAATGACATGGAGATGGGAGGCAGAAAATTGTACCCATTCCTTTTACTGGAAGGGCTTATACATTGCACATACATCTGAATTCTATACTTGTGGATTGTAGCTTTACATCTTGCCATTGCAATTTCTTCCTTCTTACAAACAGTCCATAAAAATGGCTTAAAAATCAGTAAAAACCAACAACCTTTGCTAGTTCAAATCACTCTCCTGTCATCAGTGAGGGAAACACCCAGGATTCAAATTTAGCTTCAGAAACAGACCTATAGCCCCGAAGTTTACAATTCTTCTCCCCCGCTGATGTGAATTTTCCTTTTCCTTCTTGTTGTATGGGACAGGAAACACTAAGACTGACGATATAATGTGCAGGTCACTGCATTTCTGGAAGCAACACTGAACAGCCAGAAGATCTTTGCCAGTGCCTGTCCCCCTGTTGCCAGCTCAGGCCCAAGCTCACGGAGAATACAGGGAATCTGAATGGTCTGCCATGCAGAAAGCTGTCAAGCTGAGACAAGAACTTCCTTTTCTTTGATCTCAGTCATAACTTTACATACTGTCTTCCAACCAATTTACCTACTCCTAGGAAATTAACTTAATTGTATGTTGATGATATGCAATCACTGATGCCATTTTTAAAGGTTTAGGCACCCTAGGACATATCCAAGTGGACAGTGCTGTTTGTGAAACTATAGCTGGGAGGCTAATAAGGGCCTAAGTGAAAAAAATTATGGAAACGAGCATTTATTTCACTTCACTTGAGCCACAACCTGTGCCAACAACTTCACAGCTTTTCCATGGTCCTGGACTGCCTTGGACACAGCAAGTCTCACTCCCTTGGCCAGAGACTGCAGCAGGAACGTGGGAGGCAGGGTACAGCAGCAGTGTTTCTGGCACAGGCTCTGTTGTTCGGTGAAGATGACATGGGTTTTGTTTTCTAGAGTGTGGGGACGCTGAAGCAGGATCCTGCCCCATTTTGACAGCGCTGCCACTCCGCGTCCCTTGGCGTGCACATCTGCCCATTCGACAGGGAGCGACGAGCAGCTCGTCCGCCCCGCTAGGTTACGTGATTTGCGGGCCTCGAAGATACAGAATTACGGGCAGCAGGCTCCTTCGGAACGGCAGGTCTGCACCGCTGCCAACACGTAATGCAGCGTGCGGGTTGCATTCCTTAAAATGGCTTCAGACACAGGCCCTGGAAAAGCGAGCTGGGGGCTGCGGCCACCGCCGCGGGGTCTCGTCCCGCCCCGTCCCGCCCAGCTCTACGCTGCCTGGGCAGGGATTTCTCGCTGCTCTGGGGCCACGTTTGCAGGCATGGGGAATACCGCGGCCCTGACTCCCATCTGCACCTCTAATGCCATGAAAGCATCTTTGAGGGAGCACGGAAGAGGAGGGGAAGGCAACGGGACACGTTCGCTTTCCCGCAAGCCAGACCATCCGAAAGCTGCACAACTCCTTCTTTAAGGGGCGAACGCCCGTGTCCGCCCCCCTGCACGGGCGACTGCTGGCCCCCGCCCCGCCGAGCAGCACCGAGCGCCCCGACCGTGCCCATCCCGCCCTCCCGACACCGGCGCCGCGCTACCTTCTGCACCACGGTGTCCAGGGTGGCGGCCAGCTCCTGTCGCTGCCGGCTGGAGGCCTCCACCTCCCGGGCGCTCCGCCCGACTTCCTCCTGCAGTTGCAGCACGTACCAGCCGGCGGGCAGCGCGGCGACCAGGACCACCGTAGCACCCAGCAGCAACGCCCAGCCGCGGCGGGGGCCGGCGCC
>JACBWW010000005.1:3554545-3582712 GCA_020086605.1 Lanius collurio
GTGCCCCGCCGCCGCCGGCTTCTTCGCCGGCGGCTCCTCGGCGCCGCCGGGCTGCGCGCTCTTCTCGTTGGCGGCGACAGGCGGGCTACCCCCCTTAGCGCCCCGGTGCTTGGCGGCCGACATGGCGGGACGCCGCCACCGTCGTACGCAGAGCGGGAGCAGCGGGAGTGGGCGAGGGAGAGAAAGAGGGCGGACGGAGGGAAGGCGGAGGCGCCGACCCGGGCCGCGCCACGCTCCTCGCCCCGCCCCGGCCCCCGCCCCGGGGAGCCGCCACGCACACGGGGATGGGCTCTGGCCCTGCCGGGGGGCAGACGTGGCGCTCGAGGTTCGGCCCCCTCCCCAGGGGAGCAGTGGGCCAGGCGGAGGGGAAGCCCGGGCCCAGCCCCGAGATGACAGACCCTATCCCGAGCGGGGTGTCAGAGCGGGGTACGCTCTCCACCCTCGCAGCCTTCCTGCTTGCCGTCCCCCAACCCAGCCCGGTCCTTCTGCCAGTTCTTAGTCCCGCGCGTGGTCTGGTGGCAGAACACGGCGGGTTTCTGTCTCACACAACTTCTGTTTTGCTTGGTTGTGATTTTGGCTGGAATGACTGCAGCAGGCTCCAGAGTGGGAGAAAGGCGTGGAGAAAGTTTTCTCCCTCCGCAACCCCTCTCTTCACCCCATTTCTAGTGCGTGTAGAGCAGAGACTTGGCATCGGGGTAGTCCCTGGGGACCCAACAGCTGCTGCCCTGGCTGGCAGGAGCGCTTCTGGCTCCAGGCAAGCCCCTGTAAGGTCACGGACGGCTTCGTCGGAGACGAAGAGACTGGGAGCTCAGTACGGAGTCTGCCCGCGGAGCCTTTCCGCTCCGAACATGCTCCTTTGCCTCACCGCGCCGACACGAGCCCGCTGCCTTCATCTTCCCCACGGAGCGAATCCAGCACAGGACAGGAAAGGAAAGGCTGAGCAGGCCTTCCCCTCTGCCGCGGGCTCCAGCTGGAGGTTGGGGCGCTGAATGTATCTGTTCCTCTATTTGATTACAGCGATAAATTAAACCAAGTGCTGTCTTGGAAGACGTTTTCTTTTCTTGGTCTTCCCTTTGATTACAGTGTGTTCTTTTACATATATACGTATATAATAAATTTTAGGTTGAGAATTATGTAGTGAATCTTAGGATTAGCAGGATCACAGGCCCTGATGTCAGCCTTGCAAATACAGTTCCACCTCTGCCAAGGCTTAGGACGAACTGAACTGTTTGGTCTATACATGGTGTTCTAGTGACTACTAGAATAGGTGGTAAGAGGAGAATTTATCTTTAATTGTCTCAGGGATTTTGTCAGCACAATTCTGTCAAATGCACAGACTTGAGAGCCCATTGGAGTGACTGCAGGTTATGGGCACCACAACAGAACTTATTGCCCTGACCTTAGCTAGTAACAGAGAGCTTGCATGGGGTCAGGAGGTTGTCTTAAGTACATCCCAGAAGTGGCTGAAGCTGGTATGAGGGGGCTTGCACTAAACAGGTGAGGAAGCCTCAGAATAATGTCTTCCTCAATAGCATGAGAGTAGAAATCTTCAGCAGCAAACAAAGCACCCTGGGAAAGCTAAAATAGTTTCCACAGTGAAGCCACAGTCGCAGTTGTCTCACACTTTATGAGAAGAGGGTATCGTATTTCTATTTAGAAAGAGCCTAGAAAGGCTAGGATTTGTAGCAGTACCCTAGACCCAGGATTTTAGCTCTGAAGCTGTTTATTTCAGAGTTTACTATAAGAATGGAGCCATATGGACTTCACCAGAGAGAACAGTCAAGAGGATCATCAATGTTAAGTATCAAGGGAAGTAAATCTGTTTCAGGGAGTAAGGCAGTGTAGGGAACTGTCAAACTGTTTCTCCTTCTTTCTCTTGGTAATGACAAGGAAAATGTTAGCAATGTACTACCTAAGGCTTCTTCTCACCATGGAACCAAGTCAAGCTATTTCTGACCAAGAGTACCATTCTATAAATAGCTTTTTGTTGTATTTGACACAGTGAGTCAAATTCTTTACTTCCTTTGTACAGAAAGACCAATTACTAGTGCTGAGGGGAGTGTGCATTAGGAATTTGCTGAGGTGGTAAAATCACTAGACATTGCAGACTAGTGTGGTTGGGGAAGCTAATGATGTACCATTTTCTTTCAGAAGTGTCAATATTCTGCTTTGCCTTTGTGTGAATTTGAAGACAAATACTTCAGTGGGGAGAAGCAGCAACCCTGTTTGCCTCTCACAAGACTTATTTTTCCTTGGAATACAGGGAACTCCACATAATTACAAGCTGAGAAAGTGTCCTTACACCTGCCTTGTAGTCTTTTTGTCTTGCCCTTGAGCCTATTATCAAATCTGGGCCTGATGATCTCAGTCAACCCAGAGTCTTAACATCCATCTGTTAGCACTAAAGCCAGTCTGCTTTGCTCAGTTATTAGGATTAGGGAAAAATGTCTTGTGGCTCCAAGTTATGTTCTCAACTTAGTTGTTGTGGGGCCTGGCATAAACTATAGCATGCCTTGCCCTTTCCTTCTCCTCCCACACTAACCATGAGTTAGCCGTATACTGGGACATTTCTGACCTGCAGGGTCAAATGCAGCTACACATCCACTCAGTAGCTGCCTTGCTGGATAAAGTACAGCATTAATTGTATGCTTTACCGTCTTTCCCAGTTTTAACGGTAACAGTAGGGAAGGTTACGAACCAACTTGCTGCAAAGAATGAGCATGAACTAGTCCTTCATTTCAATTAACGGTGCTTCTGTAGTGAAAGTCCAAGAGTTAAAGTCAACTTGAGACACTGGTCAAAATTCCAAATGTGTACCTTTGTTGTGGTTGAACTCCATCCAGGAACTAAGCACCACACAGCTGCTCTCTCTCACCTGCTATGTCCCCAGTGGGATAAGGGAGAGAATCAGAAGGGCAAAAGTGAAAAAAACTTGTGGGTTTGAGATAAAAGCAGTTTAATAATTGAAACAAATTAAACTAATATTAAATTGTAATAAAAATGAAAATAACAAAGAGAGGTAAATAAAACCCAAGAAAGACAAGTGATGCAAATGGAAACAATTGCTCACCAGCAACTGACTGATGGCCAGCCAGTCCCCAAGCTGTGTCCCACCACCAACCTTCCTGCAGTCTTATTGCTGACCATGACACCATATGGTATGGAATATTCCTCAGGTCAGTGGGGTCAGCTGTCCTGGCTCTGTCCTCTCTCAACTTCTTGTGCACCTTTCTCCTGGCTGCTGAGGTGGGGTGAGAGGCAGAGAAGGCCTTCACTCAGCGTAAGCACCACTCACCAGTAACTAAAGCATCCCTGTGTTGTCAACAGTTTTCAGCCCAAATCCACAAGTTTTTGACATCCACCAGCTACTAAGAAAAAAGTTAACTCTATCTCAGCCAAATCCATGACATACTTGCATGTGCTATAAAAGACACAAGGACATTGATCTTCTTAATTGAGCAGAACAAATTTAAAGGCTGTACAATTATTTTTTGGCTGACATTGGGGACATCCAGAAAATGAGAAATGAGTGGCATTTCTGAGTGGAGAAAATCTCTTCAGTAGGTAACCTACTTCAAGATCCATATAGTGGCCTACAGCTTCAGTGTCTCTGGATCAGGAAAGAATTGAAACCAAAAAGGAGGTTAAGTGCTGGGTACTGCAGTATTCAGTCTAACTTATTCTTGGCTTTTGGAGCAGAATCTCAAAGCATGTCCTTGGTGCTTCAGCTGTACATACAGATGTACATCTCTGATAAGGCAGATAAATAGAGCAAGCCATGCAATTAGGAATGGACTCCAAAACAGCTGGTGTGCTTGTGAGAGAAGGACACCGCTATACTGAAAAAAAAATGTTTTAAAGCCATCCCTTTCTGGAATCCCATCACTTACTCCATGATTTAGGTGGTATCCCTGAGATGCTTTTCCCCCAGAAGTTATCTTTCATACCAGTATTTAGAAGCTACTTTACTTGGTGAGGCCGAGGAACCCCTTTCCCTCCCTGTGCAAGCCAGGCCACTGAGCAGCACGAGTTTCCACAATTGCCAGTCCATACAGACACAAAATGGACCCTAAGTCACTAGCCTTGGTGTTTTTGCAAGTGCTCTTTGTGCAGTTTTAACTGGTTAATAATAAAAAGCATCAGCAGCCATTACAGCAAGAATTCGTGTTTTCCCCATATTTCAGATGGCGTCTAAGCAAAAATGGATGTAAAAAATAATAATAAATAATGTCCTTGGAAGTGATAACAGTCCTGTATAAAGCATCTGTATATCATCGCAATCTTCTCCAAAGCCCTTTTGAGTCTCTTTCAGATTGTCATTGCTATGTGACATGCACAAAGTGGGACAAAGTAGTACAAATGCAGTTATTTAAAACACTGTCTTCTTTATAGAAGCTATCGGATTAGGCTGGTGGACTTAATCCCGTTTAACGACTCTGAAGGCCGGGCTCAGAGCAGCAGGGCTGACAGGTGCTCTCTATCCCTGCAAGCAAGCGCTCCCTCTCCAGCTGGGCACTTGGCACTTGCCAAGCCAAACTCCGTTCCCTGCTTCGAGCCCTTGATTTTGTAGCAGAGGTTAACGGGACCTACAGTGGGCTTTGGTCTACCCGAATTCAACACCTATTCTGTGTAGTTCACCACGTGTGCCAAAGGTTATCTGCAGGGAGGGGAGCTGCGTCTTCACGACCGGCAAAGCTGGGGTTAGTGAGCTCTTGTCTCCGAGATGACTGCCGGTGTTCTGCCTTCCGTGCTTCCTGGTAGGTGAGGCAGTGGTGGCACGTAGCTCCTGTGACAGGAAGAGGTGATGACCCTGACAGGTACTGCTGGCCCAGTGGGTGCGTGAAGCTGCCCAGTGCATGAGCTCAATACAGCAATACGCGAAACATTTATAATGATAGTGCTGCACTGCCCTATGCTGCGTTCCTCAGCGGGCGCTCAGCCGGCCTCCGGACACCACAGCCATGAGCGAGACGGGTGACTAAACTCGGCACGGAGCCGTGGATCCCCTGAAGCTGAGGTGGCAGGGGTGACAGTGGGGGGCCAAGATGGTGCGTGGAGGGGCGCCTCGCTACCCTCCATCGAGAAAGTAAGGGAACCAGAGCAGGAACATATTTAAAGCTCCCTTTTGCAGCGCAATGCACAAAGGCGGGCACACACCACCTGAGCCACTACCCCCTGCCCTGCGGAGCACACATATCCCCGACCCACTCGCCGGCTCTGAGGGGCGAGCGATCCCGTCCCTGAGGCGGCCCGCGGGCGGGGCGGGGGCGGCGCCAGCCCCACGGACGGGCCCTTCCGTAAACACCACCCAGCCCGTCCCCCGGCCTACCCCCCGCACGCCGGCACGGCCCATTGCCAGCGCGGGGGAGTCCGCTGGAGCGTCTCCCCGTGTCGCCTCATCTTTCTCAACGCTTAATGCTCGATCGCAGGCAGAATGAGAAGATGTGGGCAGCTTCTACGGGGATAAGCGGAGGCTAGCCCCAGCGTCCCGCATAACTCGCTGCTGGCAGACAGGAAAAGGTGATGCTCCTCCCCCCCTCCACTACCAGAGATGGACGTGCCCAAGGAAGACACTAATAGTCCGGGCTGGGTGTTTAAAGCCTCGGGGGGAAATCGCTGTGCGGCCTCGGTGAGCGCTGTGCAGGACGGCGAGGGGCAGCGGTGAGTGAGCGGCTGGGGACAGCGGGGCAGGGCAGGACTGTGCCGACCGGCCAGCGGCAGTGACACGCGGTGGGGTGTCCGGGCACCTACGGGCGATGAGCCGTGGGGTGAGTCTGGGTCAGCGCTGTCTCGGGGGCTGCCACCGTCCTGTGTGGTGCGGGTGGCAGGGAGGTGGTGGACTGGCCCGTCGCTCTGCTGCCCCGGTGGGGCACCTACTGCAGCAGGTGGGTTTCGCAGTTCCTGCGCTGGGTCCGTAGTGCTCCCCTTGCCCTGTTTCTCCTGGGCTTTTGTCCTCCCTTAGTGTCCGCCGGGACGATCCACCCGGACAGGCGCAGCCTCAAGGTCCCCCCGCTACAGCCCCGGTCAGCAGGGTAGGGGCACCCCGCCACCTCCCCGGGGCTCTTCGGGACGGGTGGGGGCCGGGGCGCTTAGGGACGGGTTCCCGCGTTTGCCTTCTCTGAGGCTGACAGGGAACGTTCCCTTCTTGCTTCTCCCCCGGCCTCCCTCCCCCCGGGCCCGTCCTTGGAAACGGTGTTTGTTTTGGTCGGCAAGTGCCAAATTCCTGCCTTTGCTAACTGTTAAAAACATGGGGCCGGAGGAGGAGACAGGCAGCGAAACAGATGGAGGAAGAGGAGGAGCCGCCGGCTCCCCTCGGTGTCGCTCCCCCCGCGGGGGACGGGAGCGGGCAGGGCGTCCCTGGGCTCGCTTCGGGGGCCGCGGCCCCTCGTCCCATCGCCAGCCTGTCCGCGGAGGTCACTCCCGCGGCAGCGCCGCGGGCACTCGGCCGCATCTCACTCTGGCCGATGCAGTTTTTTAAGCCTTCACGAAGAGAAGTGTCTGTTCAAAGGGAAGAGCTGTGGAGCTAGAAAGCTAAAGGGGAGAAATGTCGGCTGTAAGCTGTGAAAAATGAGGCGGGAGGAAATGCAAGTAACTCTTAACAAAGGCTCTTTTCTGCTCTCTTTTCGTGAGTGCTGGCAGAGGTGGAGTCAGTGAAAGGGAAACTGGAGACCAAATGAGATTCAGTCGGTGCCAGCTTGAAGATAGTAAGAATGTGAGCCCAGCAGAATAAACAAAGTTAAGACCTTAATGGTAAAACTGGACAGAGCACTAAGTCTCTGTGTCCATGCACACTTCCTTTGAACAAAACAGGGCTGTGGAAAACCTTTCCTTGAAGATGGTATCTGAAGAAAAAAAAAAACCAAACTGTGAAACTGTGTTCCTCTCTCCTCCCCCTCAAGCACTTCGTAAAATAGCTTCTAAAGCAAATCTTCAGAAATAAAAAGTGTGTTTGTGCCTTCTAAAACTAACCTGATCTTGCAGTCTTGATAAGTTCTAAATGAAGAATTGAGTTGGATGTAACTGATTAAGAGTCTCTAAGCATTTACAGTTTTGTATTTTTTTTTTTTTTTACTAAAAAGCATGACCCCCAACTATTGCAGAAACATGAGAATTTATTTCCTTATTGTTAAATTAGCTAGAATCTTGGGGTTGGTATATTTAGAAGGTACTTTTAGCTTGGTCTCCCATAGAGTTTATCCTTAAAAAACCCTTCAAATAGTACTGATAGAAAGAAAGTAAATGGTGAGATGAAGCCCACTGTAATGGTGTCCAATCTAATATAAATGTAAATGTGAGTAGTCTTTAATAAAGCAGAGTAAAGCAGGTTGTAACCTTAGGCCGACCCTTTAATAGAACAGTTTGGATATTTATCTGTGTATTAAAGCAACAGACTAATATGTAATAAGTAATGAGCAAATAAATAACAGGATGGTATTGTTTATCCAAGATGGTGAGTTACAAAGAGTTCTTGCAAGGCTAAAAGGCTTATTGAAATATTTTTATGTGTCCATCATACTAGTTTAAAGTTCTATATGAATTTGGCCATTAGTTATTAATGAGAACATCTGTGCTGTCTACACAAATGTAAGGAAAATCAGCTCTTCCAGTGTATTCCATAAAGCAAAGACTGACTTGGTTGTCTATTGTTGTAACTAATTAGAAATGCCATTTTTGGTTTGTACTTACCTTTCATATGCTCAATGACTGTGCTTTTGCCTAAGTGTTTTAGATGGCACCTGCAGGTTCTGCATGCATATTCATGTATATTTAGTTTGATGTGTTTATCGTTTAAACTTAAAATTTAGCAATAATGTTCTGAATCCGCAGAATACACCCATTCTTGCTTCCCATTGTGTTTGAAGCATTCTACTAGGAAATGTATTTAGTGTGGCAAAAGATTGCAGTGTGTTTTTTGTGTGTCATCTCCTGTTGCAGTGTTGAAACTTCTTGCTTAAATAAAGCCTTCTGAAGCACTCTACTGACGGCTCTGCTGTCTGTACCTGTGCATATATTGTAGGAGCAGGTGTGGTCTTGACACATCAAAATGTCATGGGCCTCTTTGAAATGAAAGTATTTGTTGCCAAAAGATCCTTTGCTGGGACTAGCACTTAAGGACTTGATGTATATAGACTTCTAATTCTACCTTAACCCCTTAATCTTCTTTGAAATCGAGATGGGTAGAAAATGGCAGTGCTGACTTGCCTTCATGGCTGGTTTAGTGCTTTTCTCAGGAGCACCTTGCAAACCTGAATATTTATTAACATTATCATACCTTGAGGTAAAAGGAAGTTCATGAAATGATGATGTGTAAATCATGTGAGAATATTGGGGGTTTTAATGGTCATTTACCTTCTTCCATGTTCTGAACACCTGAACCGAAGCAGTAGACACACCTTGAAGTGCTCATACTTGGCAAGCAATTTCCAAGGCATTGGGCCACTACACTGCTAACAACGTTAATCAAATCCTTCGATGGACCACCTGCTGCAACATTGATGTTTTGGAGGTTAGTTATTTGTATGTAAATAAAGAGGTGTTATACAAGATTAAAGCCTGGAAATACAGTGTTCTTATACTGATCAAAAAAATTATTTGGAGGGTAATAAAAACTTCACAGGCTCCGTACAGTGTTACTGTATTTAAGTGAGCAGTTTGACATGAAGAACCTAAAGTATGTTCTACAACTTGTTGATCACAACTAGTTTCTGGTCAGCATTAACTTCAAGATCTATAACACAGATTTTAATTGAAGAAATAGTTTGTCTCTTCTCTAGCATTAACTACTGACTCATTTGTAATTGTAACTTAACTACTATTTCTGAGCCAAAATATCTCTGCGTTTTGGGTTTTTTAGGTTCTCTTGTAACTCTGTCTTGTTAAGTCAATACTGTTTTAAATATTTGCTTGTTAGAAATTATAAAATTGCTGTTGTAATAGAGTTATGATGCTCAGGATCACAGGTAATGCTGCAAGTCTTGAATGCATGGCCTCTGTGTTCTAGTCAGGTGTCTGTTACTGGCTTCTCCAGTAAAGTGGTAAACTGTTAGCTGTGTTCTTGCTCGTGTGACCAATTCTTTTCACAAAAATACCCAGCATAAAGTATGACACAAATAATATGGTGCTCAAGTGCATCCTCCTTCCTCTTAGGAGATGAGGAAGGGTAAACATACACTTAAGAAATGTTAATCATCTCAATTAACAGGGGAGTGTTCATCAGTGTAGTAGCTCATCAAGTTATAAAGGCCTATTCAGAATGAGTTGGTACCCAAAAAATCAAATGCTTTAAGCTGTAACTAGGTGCCAGCATAAAGAAATTTTAATTTTTACTACTTTTTGTCTATCCCAGGACCCCGGGATATGTTGGTTCACATACGTACAGACAAGGATCCTTTTATTGCCAAAAGTGGCTTTTTTCCAAGTTCAGCAGTTGCAAAGTGTGGTATTCCCTGCCTACTGAAGTCCATGTGGTTTAATCGTAAATGAAGTTGTATTAGTTAAATTTGCTGATGGAAACCATTGCTGGTATGTCTCTTCATGGCCATAATCAGAGAAAGACAGCTACTTCTGGTATCTGGGCCAAATTCCTTTGGTAGTAATTGCAGCTGACTTCCAGCTTCTCATTTTAATATTATTATGAACATATTTTTCACTTCCTGTCATGCAGTTGTTAATCATCTGTATCACACTGTGTAGCTGTCCACATTTTCTGCCATTGCAGATTATCTGCCTGGGAGGCAGTTTTCTTTACATAGAAGCACAACACTGCTCAGTGGAGGTTGTTGTCTGTACTAAATAGAATGTTGGAGGCTCAGAGTAGCCATTCTAATTTAAACCAGAAAACCTATCCACCTTCACCCCTAGGAGGAGTAGTTTTTGGGTCTGTGCCATTGTTGATCTGATTCCGAGCACAGACCCAGCTAAAGCAGCAGACCAGACTTTCAGCTACGCCCTGTCAGAAATGTAATATTTGGAATTACTTGCCTGTTCTGCCCCTGCAACTTCTGTGTTTGCTTCACAGTCCTTACACTTGGTGCAGCCTGTTTGTGGAAGGAAGCTCGTTGCTAAACACATCTGCTTGGTGAAGTTGGGTGGGGGATGGTAACATCATGACATGCCTTTATGGACATTGAAAACTACCAAAATTCTTGCAACAAGCAGCTTCAGGGGTTCCTGGGGGTAGTCTTTCATTTTTTAAAATATAACCAATTTAGGGATTGTTTCCAACATAATCATTAAGGTATGAAGCAGCTGAAGGTACAATGCTTTCTTACAGAAAAGGTGTATTTTGCTGATAACGATATGATTCTGTGTGTCAAGCCAGATCCTTTCCTTTGCTTTTCCTTCTTAGGAAAGGCAGCTACTTGGTCCTCATTCACAACGTAATGATCAGTAGTTGACTTTTGAGAAACAAACAAAAAATGTAAATGCTGGTTTTATGGGAATTGTATTTGTCTTTCCAGGTCTTGTTTACTTTGTAAACAAGGTAAAGGGAATCAGAATGCCTCTCAATGATGAGCAGAACAGTGACTCAGATTCTTCACGTCTCTCGGAAAGCACGGCTTCTTCCAGCGACTCAGAATATTCCAGGCAGAGCTTTAACAGTGATTCTTCAAGCAAACCCAGCTCTCCAGCATGTAAGCCAATTTCAGCCTTACCTGCATTGTGCATGGACCAATAAGGCTAACTTACCTTGTTTCTCTTTGCTGTCATGGGTAGAACCTGGGATTCTGAATCTGTTTAAGAGTGTTAAGAGAGATCACTCTGCTGTGAAGCAGTGCATCTCCTGTGTGTGGAACACCAGCAGCAGCTGTATCCATGGGGGTCTCCCTGTGCACTCCTTCCCTTCAGAAAGCGTAAGAAAAGTGTGTCACCATGGTCTTCCTAACCTTGACATTGGTAGCAGCCTCCCACTCAACCAGATATGCTTTTGTGCAAAGGACGGGTTTCTTCTGTTTGATCCCTGCCCTTAAAAATTAATTCTGTAACTTACAGATTTGTAGTACTATATCAAGTTACATGTAATTAATCTTGAATTCACATTTTTATTTCAAAAATACTAGATTCAAACAAAAAATGTACATTTGCACAAGGAAGATAATTTGAGTAGTGATAAATAAAACCTTGGTTAAGATGTGGTTCATGTGTGTCTGTAAGCATTTGCAGACTGTGCATACTTCTTACAGCTATGTAAATGAAGTCTTACATTAAAATAAGCTTATTAGTGGAGCTGCCGTTGGCAGCTGGCTCTTTGTCTTTCTTTGTTACCAGTCTTCCAAATACTAAATTAAATGGTAGAATTTGAGGATTTAGAAACTTTGGGAATTTACTTTTGTTTTCCAGTGTAAAGTTTGTTTTATTGTTACTACCAACTCATAGAAAAATGAGTATAACTTACATTCCACAGCAGATGAAAGATCTGCTGATCATAAATGGAGAGGTTTGCAAGTCATTAACTTCAGAACCTTCTCAACAGGCAATATAGCCACCATGTGCTTGGAATTATAATGGATATCTGGTATCTCTTACTGCCCATGCTTTTGGTTGGATAGCTTTGATAGAACAGTTAGTAGGAAATCTGTAGAATGCAAGATCCTGTTTTAAAGGAAAAAAGATATTTCGGTCAGATGTGGACATAAGAAAATGCTCCTCAAACTGTATTGAGACTTGTGTGGTATTTCCCCACAGACACACACACCCCTGATAAGCTGGGAGTTTCCTGAATTAGTGTTTTAAGAAGATATAAAGACTTGGTAATCTTGGGTTGTTTCTTCCAGAGTACTATAGTCCAATTAGCAAGCAGTAAATTTTCTGGGGTAGTATTTTCAATCGCGCTTATCAGCTATAGATATTTGGCTTTAACTGATCATGTTTGTTCTAGCAGCAAGCCCTCCCAAGGCCATCACATTTGATGAACTGATGGCAGCTACAAGAAATCTGTCAAACTGGACTCTAGCTCATGAAATTGCTGTAAATGCAAATTTTTGCATAAAACATGAAGACTACCCACAAAACAGGTAAGAGCCTGAATTTTGCAAAAAGCAGCACTGGTGTTGGAAAGAGAGGAGAAATGAATGGAGCAGTCTAGACTGTGTTTTGGAAGCTGATGATCCAGCCCCAAAGAAAGATGTGGTTGCAGGGCATAGTGTCTGGGGAGGTGTTTCCCAACAAGTGATCAGTCTCATCCAAAACAGTTACAAGGATGAAATCCAGTTGGGAGTATTTTTTGTGTCTAATTGACTTACCCCACAGCTTTGCAGGCACAGTGAAACAAATTGTACACAAGGCATTTTGGGATCATTTGGAATCTGAACTGAATGAAGATCCTCCAGAATATGAACATGCTATCAAGCTCTTTGAGGAAATTAGGGAGGTAATGTTCTTCCTTCTCTGTATTGTCAGCTTAGCTCTGAGAGTCCTTTAGTTCAGTGAAGGGTTTGTTTAACTTAGTTGAGCCAACACCTTCTAGTTCTTCCTTGTATAATATGAAGCAATGAATATTCAGAACTGAAAATAGATGTCTGTTTGTAGTATATTTATATTAACCAGGAATATGGCCACAAACACACAGTAGCGTGTTCAGTCAGCTTTCCCTGCACAGTGATGAGTTGAAAATCATAGCTTTTCCCAAAGCTTCACATCTCTACTGGCCTGTTCACAGAACTACACTGTGAGCTCAGGGCATGAACAGGAGTATAAACATGACTGCACCTGCCTACTTAGACTTCATTGTTTGATTATCACACAGGTGAGCATACAAACCTTCAATCCTGGCACAGTAGTAAGCCTTTCAGAATTTTAAGTTAGTAAATGTTTGTTTTACAGGGTAGCCTCACAGCTTTTGAAGGAGTCTAGTTGTTGATTTGCTTTTTGTTTTACTGGCATTGAGCATTTTTGCAGAACTGTACTGGTTTGGTTTTTTTTCAAACAATCCTTTTTTTCTCACTGCCTTTGGTAATGTTCAGTCTTAAAATGTCTGGTTATAATCTGTCAGCTATATACACGACATTAATACTAAAATTCACTCAAGTATGTTTACTAAGTGGTTTGGGTTTTTTTGATAAGCTTTTCTTTTTTTTCCCCCTCTCTAATTTAGATTCTTCTTTCTTTCCTGACTCCTGGAGCAAACAGGATTCACAATCAAATTTGTGAAGTTCTGGATACGGATCTTATAAGGCAGCAGGCAGAACATAATGCTGTTGATATTCCTGGGCTAGCTAACTATATCATCAACACTATGGGAAAGTTATGTGCTCCAATAAGAGACAACGATATAAAACAGTTAAAAGCAACTGACAATATTGTAGAGTTACTGAGGTTGGTATTTGAGTGTGGTTTTTAGAGAAAAAAAACTCTCCTCTGAAAGTATACTGGGCAATAGAAGAGGGGGAGGGGTAAAGGAAGTCTAAAATTGTGTCGGTTTGCATAACACCTGTTCTCAAACTATAGGCGCGCTTATTGAAAGTATTAAAGGGAAATAGCTCTGACACACTGGCCTGATTTTGTATCTTACTTTGTAATGAAATGGATAGGATACCTAGATGGAACCAGGCAGCTCTGAATATCCAAGACAACAACTCTTGCAATAATCTGTGTTTCAGAAACTTTTTTCTGTCTTGTTCATTCTTACAAAATGTAAGCAGCAGACTTGTACTGTTCCCTCTTGAATCATTAATTGCGTGCTTCTTCTGGAAGGCCAAACTTTGGATTTAGAATCTCTTTAGCTAAGATCTTATTGCTTGAACTTGAGCAAAACATCTGCACAACAGGACAGAAAACAGTGTTCCTTAGGTACACTGAAGTATTAATAGTAAATGGTAATTGTTCTACTGTTCGTTCATATACAGGGATCAAAGCAACTAGGTCACAAGGATTATTTCTCTTAATGCAATCAGCAACCAAAAAGTTAAAATCTCTTTATTTAGGCTGAAATGTACCAATTCATGTGGTTCTTGAAAAATTTACCGTTACAGGGCTGTAGCATTTAGTGATGCTACCTTAGTCCTGTTCTCTCTAACTTAGACCAAGCCTTATAAACACTACTCCTTCAAGAATTCCAGATGATAGGTAACATATCTGTTACTCTGAAGTACCAATGAAGTACCATTCTTCTCCCAGAATTGAAATTAAAGTGATAATGTACACGTACTTCACATGGGCTGGTGAAAATCAGTAGACTAAATTAAATTGGAAAACTTTAAATTCCTCTTTTCAGACAAATATTCCATGTTTTGGACCTGATGAAAGTGGATATGGCAAATTACACAATTAAAAGCCTTAGACCATACCTCTGGCATAACTTGGTGGACTATGAAAGAACAAAATTCCAGGAAATTCTTGAAGAAACACCAAGTATGTACCATGCTATTTTTAATTTAAACTTTTCTCTTAAAAAGAAGACTATTTAAATGCATACTTTGAAAAATCTGTAAGTTGCAGTTAACTTAGAGGAAAACTTCAATTTCTTTTCTGTATCTAAATAATGGAAAAGTTTTTTGATAAGCTATCACTGTGATTGCTTAACTTGATAGCAAGTTTGTCTGTCTGGGGCATTTTCAGACAAACTTTTACCAAATTGGTTGGTGTCTGAAGAACAAACAAGTGGTGACTCTTGCTGTCTGGATGCAGAAGCCCTCTATAAGATGAGACTTTTCTCTCGTGTGTGCAACAGTTCTGTTGTTAGTGTGAAGTAAACATGTGAAAACAGTGTGCCTGAAAGGTGGAAGTGCTAAGATCAGTGTTTTAGTAAACAAAAGACAGGCTTTGAAAGAAATTTCTTATATGGCACAAAGTCAACTTGATGCGCTATTACAGTTTTTTTGCAATTTGGTTAAACAGTGTTCAGAAATACATGCTCCAAGATGAATAAATAAGCTTGCTAACATCTGGAGCAGGGGCTTCTAAAATGGGAGCCCTGAGCCACTGATAGGGCCTGTAGTGTTCATAAATGCAACCTCCTCTACAACAACTCTAAGGTTTTAATCTTCCTTCACCTCTGCTTTTCAGTCTGATGCCCCAACTGATGAGTGGCCTCTCTGAAAAAGGCAAAACAATCCTTTGTGAACTCAAACTTTGAGGCTTTTATTAACTAAAAATCTTGTTTGAAGTCTAACAATTTGTGGCTGGATTTGTACAAACTAGGTAGAATTTCAAGGTGATCAGTGGAATTAAAGCGTCAAGACTCTGCTGTCCATTAGGTTTAAGTCTTCAGAAGTTGAATTCTCTTAGGGATACTTTTTTCTCAAAGTGGTGCTTATTTTGATGAAGGCATTCAGTAAATCTGTGCTATTTGCAATGCTTAGGTGCCCTGAATCTCACAACAGAATGGATAAAGGAATCGATAGAAGATGAATTGTCATCTGTTTCTGATGAGTCTTCATCATCCCCTGGTGCTGATAGTAGTTCAAAACCAATTATTAGTCCTACACTGGTGCTAAACAATGGCTACTTGAAACTGTTACAATGGGATTATTGCAAAACAATTCCAGAGGTAAGAAGTATATTTTGGTGTCTCCAGATCACCAGCTATATGAAATCATTGGTGTGATATATTGCTGTTGATGACAATAAGTGAATATTCTCTTGCACTCCATAAATTTATGCACAGTAAATTTGAAATTTGGAGATCATATTCCAGTCCAGTTTCTGAAATTGGAGATGGGGAAGTCAACAACCAGAAAAGATTTAAGGTAAAGGTTGTTTTCCCTCTTTCCAATCATAGCTCACCAGCTCCACCCTAAGAGCAGTCTTGGCTGTGGCCAAAGGCTGGGCCTTGTACTGACAGTACTTGGCTTTCTATATCTTTGAAAGAACTGACTGTAGCATCCTGTTTTTCTAACAGCAGCAGGAATTGGTGGGATCACTATTTAGAACAGAATCAGTAAAAACCTGAAGGCCTCCAGAGTAGGAATTTACTCTTTCTCAGTGCATGTAAACTATTGCTTCA
Organism: Lanius collurio; assembly: GCA_020086605.1. NCBI lineage: Eukaryota > Metazoa > Chordata > Aves > Passeriformes > Laniidae > Lanius > Lanius collurio. The sequence continues at coordinate 3,570,489 of JACBWW010000005.1, forward strand.
AGAATCAGCGTTCAGTTTTTTCCCTCCAACTCCTGATTACTGACCTCTGCAACTTTCCATAAAGCCAGTGTGATATTTGCCATCGGTCAGGGCTAAAATCTGCATTTCTCGGGAGGGCCTTAGCTACACATAGGGTGGCCTGGCAGAGGATTTGCTAAATACATGGGGATTCTCATGGTGTTCTCAGTCAGTGGACAGAAGGGAAACCACTTTCTTCACGTTCTGTGAGCACTTTTGAATTAAAACCACACACAGGTATCCTCTGGTGGATCTAGTACTATGAAATTGCTACCAACTATAGCTGGATGTGAATGTCCCTGTGCTGCTCCAGTTGAACTCTTTCTAACCTAAAATTACCTCCAGCTACATCTTGCTGTGAGACTTACGTTCTTGGTATGATCAGCTGGCTTTTTGCCTGGAGCAGGTTATGTATCACTTGCAGAACCTGCTCTGTTGGTTGAACTGATGGTTGTCAAGGACAGTTGTTCATCATCATTATCCATCAGTTACAAATCTTGGCCTTTTTTCAAAAGACAGCCAAATCCAGAAGACTATTTTGTCTGTAATTTGGTCATTACAATGTTCTCTGAGTCCTCTGAGCATTCCATGTCATGGGCTGAATTGCTGGTTGCAGATTTGTCAGCAGTGATGAGGAGTAAGATGCAATGTCCTTGGTTTCCTCATTCCATTGCTTCCCACCACAGGCTTGCTTCTGGTACTTGTAACATAATGCCACTCCATGCTATATTACATATTTAGGGTATTTCAGTTGCTGTCTCTTCTGACTTTGTGTATTTGTGATTAAAAATAGTAATACTTCATGACTATATCCTAGATCTGTCCTTTTCCTGTCTCTCTCTCTCCTTATTCCTAAATTAGTTATTGTTTAGTTATTGAAACTTATTGTTTCAATTCTAGACTCTAATAACAGATGAAGTTCGTCTTCAGGAGTTGAGAGAAAAGCTCAATCAATTAAAAATCATAGCTTGTGTTTCTCTCATAACAAACAACATGGTGGGTGCGGCAATTGTAGATTTGCCTGATTTTGCTGACCGGCTGAAAAGGATCTCCCTCCCTCTTCTTGAAGGCATGAACAAGAAGTAAGGATTTTATTTTTTACTCTTTTTTTTTTTTTTTTTTTGACAGGAAACAGTTGGAAGCAATTTTAGTGTCATAGCCAGTGCTTCTTACTAATAGGAAGCTATAAAATTTTAATCTATATATTCCCTTTATAATACAAGGCCACTATGTGTTAGACATGTTTTCAAGGCTAGATTTTAATGAAATGTCATCTCAGTATCAGTGTACAGATTTTGGAGCCTATTAGTAAACTTCATTTGTACACTCTAATACTGGAGAGACTGTGACAATACCTTCACTCAATTATCTTGCCAGTTGCTTCAAACTTGTTGTAGGTACTCAAGTTACTTGGCTGCCTATTTCTTCGGCTGTTTGTACTCCAAGCAAGTCTGATGTATGTGACTCTCTTTTAAAAGAGTTTTCCACTCTGCTTTTTCTTGTGAAATGCTATGCATGTGGCCCAGAAAAACACCTAGGCACAAGGATAAAGTGAACTGGTGTCACTCTGCACACTTGAAATTACTTTTCCCATTTGAATCACGATTAGGTCCTTCTTTTATCTTCCACATTTTCATGTATCTGTAGATTTACATAAATCTGCAGCAAAAGATGAAAACTTTTCAAAAATCTCCCATTGTAGAGACCAGGTTGAAATAAAAGGGAGGGAAAGGAGACAAGTGAGGGGATTTTACAACCTATGCTACAGAAACTGTGGAATTTAATGCTTTTCTGTTTCTTCCAGAAGTTTTGATTTGAAGGAGGCTCTGAATGCCATTGGTGTCCAGATTTGCAGCACAGTGAACAAGTCTCTAAGTGAAAGACGTCTTCCCACTCTTAGTGAAGAAATGCAGAGTAATTTAATGGGTCAAATTACTCATATTGTTGAGAAGAATAACCCTGTCTGTTCTTTGATTGGTTAGTAAGATACTACATAATTGTCATAATTGTCACATTGTATGTGTCTGTATATAAATTTACTCCTAGCAAGCTTAATCAGCTATCCAATTATCTTCTATTTTCTTACTGCAGTAAAATACTGGCTCAACTAAAACTAAGGAAACGTTTACTTAGAGATGGTGTTCTTGGTATGCTGCAGAGCATGGTTAGTCACAGCTAGAGCTAATTCTAAAAGTGCCTATAGAGGCAAGCCTAGGCAGCCTAGTATTTTGGAGAAGAATTTAGAAAAATGAGTGCTCTTCAGTCCCCTTTGTGTCTGGGTCTCCTTTGTGTCCTGTTCTGGGTTTAAACCTAGCGGGTTTTTGTTTTTGTTTTTTTTCTCCTTTGAGTCTACTTCATATTAGTTAATGTAACTTGTTGCAGTGGGTTTATGCTGTGTCCACCTTGCAGTAGCCAAATTTAAGAAGCTTACAGTGTTGTTTGCCATCCCAGCACAATCTTGGGAAAGGGCTACTGCTTACATTTTTGGATTTTTTGCTGTGCTGATGTGCAGGGTGCTTACAAAGTGACTATGGCTTCATCTTGGGTTTACATTTGTTCTGAGCATACTTTATATTCCATTTCAGACAAACGGATCCAGCTCTTCATGAGAAGTGTGCTTGCTCTTCCCAGTTTTCAGAAGTGTATGCCTACTATGCCAGGAGGCCTTTCTGTGATTCAGACAGAGATGGAGTTGCTTGGATCTCAGTATGCAAGCATCGTAAACTTCAATAAAAAAGTGTATGGACCATTCTACGCAAACATACTTAGAAAACTGCTTTTTCCTGAGGCAGCAATGGAGAAAACAGAAGCAGAAACGTCTAGCAATTAAAAAATGTACCCTTTTTTTAATATTCCAAGACAGTGGGGAAGTCACATCTATAAGAACAGCCTACTCCAGAGACTGTTGATGGAAAAAGGTCTTGTAATATCTATACAAATACTTTCTGAAATTCACTGTAAAGAAGTTAATGTCAAGGTTATATATATATATTTTAATAGAAAAATATTTGTTTAATGGATTGTCACATGTAATAGCCAGCAAATTATTAATTTCAATAGCAAGCATTTATTATGACTCGCAGTCAGAAAGAGCTGGCAATGTACTTATTGTTTTGCCACCATCAAAACAATGTTATTTTTCAACTCAAATATATTTACATATAGAAATGCATATTATAAAATGACAAAGCAACTGTAGATAAAATGTACTATGCTTAACATTGTATTCCTGTAGAGTAACATCCCAGACAATAATTAGGTTTCTGAAGATACTTTGAAGAAAAAAAGTATAGCATAACTGCCTTAGTAACCAAACCCAGGTTCTTATTAGGCCAAGTTCAGGTACTCCTGCGATTACTGGACCCAGAACTTCGCCTCTGTTACATTAAGGAATGCCAGTGTTATAAGCTGTTTGCAGGATAGCAGTTACAGAAGCAGCATTCACCACTTCAAGTAGAAATTATTCAGAACATCTCAGCTGTAATTGAGATTAACAAGAAACACCTAAGAAACAAGGTGGTGGTGGTGGAGTAAATTTCTGTATATAATGTTTATAAGCATTTTGTTTATTCAGTCGAGGTCATGCAGATCTTCAATACATGTATGTACTGATCCTTGATCTTAATGGGTGGGTGTTAGGTCTTTCTAACCTTTATTCCCAAAAGCACTTGAGATTGACCTTACAGTGTACCACAGAACAAGTACCCCTTTCATGCCCTCATCCAACAGAATGTAAGGTTTTCACAAGATATTCTTAGGCCTGAAAGCAAGAACCCAAGCAATTAGTTGGTTTTGAAAATATGATTAGATTTCACTTTTTCATGGAGTCTATGAGAAATGCTCCTGTTTTCCTCAAATTCCTTTGGACTGGGCCCCAATACTTAGCCTCCCTGTAAGGCATTGGGAGTCTTGCATAAAGAAAATGAAGAGGGTTGAAATTGAGAAATGTGGAAGTGAATTTCTATAAGTTTACACAGGCTTTATTTTGCATATTTCAGATTACTGGGATTAGATAGTGCTGGAGTACATATTATAGACATGTTCTTGTCTATGAAATTGAATCATTTACTTGAAAGTGATATTTTAATATATTACCATATAATACTCCTTTTAAGATGTCATATATAGAAAATCTCAGTGTGGTACAAGTTAGAGCTTGTTTTTAATATTTTATATTACAATCTATTTTTTATGAAGAGACAAAAATAACCTGTAAAAGCTTAATGTGTCACACAGATTCTTTATGTACATTACTGTGTCTATCATGAAGATCTAAAAAAACCTGGGCATTATTAGCACTGTGGTTTTGTAGTCCATTTCTACAGGATTCTATACCCTTTATAGCAAAGGAAATTACTTCTATTTAGTTGTTCTTCAGTGTCCAAGGACTTTGGTCACGCGTACATGTTAAAGAAAACTTTTCTTCAAAATGCCTTTTTAGAGAAGTTTCTCTAGTGCACTTCTGTTCTATCCCTTGTAAAAACATTGCACAAAATAAAGATGAACACATACTATAAAGGGAACTGTTTCCTGGAAAACCTGAGAGAAAGGAACTCTTAGACTATAATAACTGTGCCACTAGGTAAGCCAGGCTTGCTCATATAAATATGGAATTTTGGTAAGCAGTCCAAAATCATTGAGAGAATGTATTTCAAAAGTAGGTAGGGGTAATGAATCTTAGTGATTTGCTACATCATTAGAAATACCTACATGATTTTGAGCTTCAGCCAAAAGAGGATTTTAGGAACATTTGAAGGTGATTGCTAACATGATTATGAAGTTTTTATTGTAATATTTTATATGTGTTCTATTGTACAAAAAAATATCAAACTACAGCTTTTTAATTAACTGGGAAAACTGTCATACTCGGTTTTGCCAGTAAATACTCAAAAGATAGCATTTTTTGGGAGGGATTAGTGATTAAGTTGACTTGCAAAGGGCATTTTATAGCATGGGCTGTTTCAAGTGATTGTTTAATGTGTTTTAATGTTTCAAACATGGACATTGCATCTGTTTAATGTCATGTGTTGCATGCTGTTCATGCTACTGTGACTGAAATGCACTTGTGTCTACTCTGAAGCTGTCCTCATGAAACAAGATGCCATTCTCTAGCAGCTTTGTTAAAAAACAAATATTTGAATGTTTGTATGCATTAAATCTTGTTTGTTCATCAGTTATGAAAAGTCATCTATACAAACTTAATTAAATGGAATGGATTGTTAAATGCCAAAGATAAATGACTCCACTGGTACTCCCTTGTGACTGTTTTTCTGTTGCTTCTTATGAGCAGCTCCACTGTAGAGTAGTGACTTTAACCTAGCTGTACAAATAATATTAAAAACATTTGCTTGCTTAAATCTGACTACTTGGAAGAAAGATGCATGGCAAAGTTGGGGGGGAAGAGGCTACAGCGCTTGCTGGGATTAAACATGGTTTGCCACGTATTAAAAAAATTCTCCACTGACTGTGGGCTTCAGGCAGGAAACCAAATGGGAGTAGTCTGCAGTGTTACTCCTCTTTAGGGTAAGGGGCCTTAGTGTCCAGGAGCCCTGACCCAACCCCAAGAATGTTATTCATCTGGAAACTGAGCCACAGCGGATGTGTGCAGGTACTATTTTCACACTCTGCTTTTAAAACTTACCAATTATTACTACATACACATATGTATCTACATGTATATCTCCAAAAACTTACTGCTACAGGAATCTGCAAGGATTACAAATGCTTATTGTTTCGTCTTGAACTGGGATAAATGAGTAGCTCCTCATTTGACTGGGATTTTGGTGTCTCTATAGCACCAAAATCTCTTTGTAAAGGAAAACAAATTTGCAGGTGATTCAGCTGCACCATCTAAGATCAGAAGACAGCATTAATAATAAAAATGCTAAAAGCTTATGCCCCGCGTCGCTTTACACGCTAAAACTGCAGGAAAGCCTTTTAAAGCCCAACTGCTCCGTGTCTCTGCTGCCTCCTGGCCCCACGACTGCCCGGGGGGGGGCGGTAACCGGCTCGGGGATGTAGGGGGGACACCCGGGCGCTGCCAGGTCCGCAGTGTCCCGGGAGGGGGCGGGCCCCGGGAGGGGCGGGCTGCAAGGCCCCGGGAGGGGGCGGGCCCCGGGAGGGGCGGGCTGCAAGGCCGTAGGAGGGGGCGGGCCCCGGGAGGGGCGGGCTGCAAGGCTTGGCCGCCCTCAGCGCTCGCCTCTCTCCGGAACCTTCGGGCGCGGCGCTGGTGCGCGGGGGGACGCGCTGGGCTGCAGCGCCGCGGTGCGCGGGTGCCGGGCGGTGATGGAGGCGCTGGGTCTCGGCACGCTGACCCCGGAGGAGGCGGCGGCCCCGGTCAACACGGTGGAGGTCAGCGGCGCCGCGGGGCCAGTGGCCAGGCGCGCCTCGGGCTCTCCCAGAGCGCGGCTGGGCTGGGCTGGGCTTGGCTGGGGTGGAAGGAGTCTCCTGGCCGCGCACACGTGGAGTTCCCCCTGCCTGTGCTGCGCCACTTGGAGAATGTGTGTGAGGGGGATTGTCCGGTCCGGGCTGCCCTTGAGCAGCCCGTCGTGAGGCCGGGCTCGGCCTCCTGGGTGTCATCCCGCTCCCGGGATGTGGAGGCCTGTGTCCGGCACACAGAGTCAGAATGGTCTGGGGTGGAAGGGACCTTACATCTTATGCCTTTCCAACCCCTGTGCCATGACAGGGACACCTACCGCTACACCAGGTGGCCATTGCCCCATCCAGCCTGGCCTTGAAATATGTACTTAAGATTAAGATCATTAGTCTCATCCCTAGGTCATCAGTGTATTTGCATTGCTATTCAACAGATTAAGCGCCGTTTTTTCGACATAACATTTAAAACATAAAAACCTGAAATCAATTGCTCTTCAGCTTCCTAGACTGCAAACACTACTGCATATAAACCACAGGGAACCAGTAGTAAAAGCTACACCGTACTGCATGTGTCTCTTCTTACTGCATTAGCTTTGCTATTATTAGATATTAAACTGGGATCACAAGCAAGATTAGTAGATTACCAACAGCAGTGAAGGCTGAAAACCAAGAGCACTATCAACATTTCTGTGGATATAAGAAAACTAACAATTTTTTTTTTTTTTTGTTATTCATGTTGTAGTATTTTTAAGTGGTAGTAGAGAGAGAAGTTTATGAGGACTGGGGACATTTGTCCTAAGTAAGAGGATTTTGTCTCTAGCCAAAGATACATGCAAGCTTTTGCACTGCCATGGTGGGAGAAAGTGGGGCTGATGTGAAGAGATGTTCCCTGTGATCACTGAAGATTAGAAATGGCGGGCAATTTGTAGGAACCTTGATATACTTAGCACTTGTCAGTGCTTTTGCTAAATCTCTGTAGGATTTAGAGTCCTGGTACGTGTTACAGAGACTTGTATCTACAAGTGTCGCTTCCAAGACTGAGGTTCTTTCATGTATTTTGTAAAGTAAAAGTTGTAGGAAATCTTCCCTTTCTAAGAATATAATTTACAGTGTTAACAGAACAAAATCAAAAAAAGTTAGTTGATCTTAAATGAGGACATGGTGTTAAGGAACTTTCTAAGAAAAACATATTTTCACATAAATTGGTCTTAATAAAGGCAGTGTGCCATTGCATCCCGAGTAGATACTGCACATAGGGTTTACTAAGATGATCCAGGTAATTTTTATGCGTCTCTGCTGGCTTTAGACAATCTTCATTTTTTTCCTAAATGGATCTGATTTTAAATTATGTTACTGTTTAAAAAACAACAATAATAAAAGGTGCAGACAAATAAGCTCAAACATCTTTAATGTTTGTTTATCCTTGGAAAGGTATTTCAGACTGGTTTTTTGTTTTCAGGAAAAATGGAGACTTCTTCCAGCATTTCTCAAGGTTAGTGCTGCACACTCATTTCATGGTGTGAGTACTTCATCTCCTTTCTAACTTTACATTCCCTTTTTCTAGCTCTTACTGTTTCCCAGACTATCTGTCCTCACTTTTCTGTAGATTTTGCCTTTCTTTTAGTTCCCTGCAGTTATCAATAGATTTGTTCCATAGATTGTTTTCTTGATTAATTTACAGATTATGTTTTGGAGACATCCTTCTAGAGGTTTTACATTTTTATATGGTTGTTCTCAATCCATACTATATATATGTAATGTTTCCAGATTATTTCCCTGTTTTACTGGCACTCAGAAACCCTATCCATGCTCTTTATATGACAGCTCTGCTGTAAACTTGGAAATGTAGTGTAGAACCAGAGTGATTGTCCAGCCACTTCGCAGAAGTTTGTCAACTGAAAGAATTTAGCAGTTATCCAAAAGTAATTATAAATGCTTATATCCTAATTTCTGCCTTGTGTGATTAATGTTACTGAAGCTGATTTTATTTGCTGCATGCTTGTGTTTTTCAGGTGAAAGGACTGGTGAAGCAGCACATAGACTCATTCAACTATTTCATTAATGTCGAGGTAGGCTCTGTTGGGGGAAGGAGGGTGGCTCTTAATACTCAGAAAAGGCACGTGGTTCCATTTTGTTATTTTTCTCCTCCAGATAAAGAAAATCATGAAGGCCAATGAAAAAGTTACAAGTGATGCCGACCCAATGTGGTACCTGAAGTAAGCAAGAGATGATTTCCACATCAGTACCTGCATGAGTACTATCTCGTGGGTTTGTTATCAGCTATAAATTGTTTATAGGCACTTGTGTAGGTGTAAATCAGGAGGATATTTTCTATTACTTATCTCTTTATGTAATGAAAGATGGGAAGATTTAAAGGTTTATTGCACATGCAGGCTAAATTTTAACTAGTTAGACCACAACTCAACTACAATGAGTTACTTCGGGAAGAGTCATTGCTCAGTATTAATCAGCTTGTGTTCATCAAAGTAACTTCCATTTTTCGGTGTATGTAAAATTTCGCTTCCTTCAGGTTGCCTGAAAAATATTTGCTTCGTTGCTTATTTTGAAACTGTATTACAGGTACCTCAATATCTATGTGGGTACTCCAGATGTGGAAGAAAGCTTCAATGTGACACGACCTGTATCACCTCATGAGGTATTACAGATTGCATCTGTCTTGTTTGGTTTTTTTACCTTGGGAATATCTTGGATAATAGCTGCATGTAATTTTGAGTACATGCATGTAGTAGTAGGTAGTGCAGTGCATTCCACCATCACTGTAAAAAGAAGCCTCAAAGATTTAAACATAATGGAATAAAGCTTTTAATTTTATTTTAAATTGGGGGGTTTTTTTCTGTATTCAGTGTTTTGCTGTATTCAGTGTTTTGTGTTAGCTGAATTTGAGTGGGTTTCCATGAAAGTAGTGAAAAGTACTTCTCTTGCTTAATCTTGTGGCTCTCCTTATGACAGAGCTGAAGTCCTCATGCCGTAACGAAGGGTGCTTTGATATTTTTGTTAACTTCTTTTTAATATTAGCTTTGCTACTGTCTGCACCATAGGTCGCTTCAGTCTCTGTTTCCCTTACAGTCTACTTTGAGAATGTATATCTGATTTTTTGCTCGTATTTCTTAAGTCTGATTCAGAAAGCAAACATGGAAACTTTAAGCAGAAACAGATGGAAATAGTTAAAATTACAAGAAGCTTTAGAAGAACATTAGCTTTATGGGGAGTATATTTAATTTCATTGCAGTGTTGTAGGCATGTAGGTTAATAAATTGATTGTGTACTTCTGGAATAAAGATGTATGTTGGAGGACAGATGCTGCTGGGATTGAAATCAGAATGGCTCATCAGTTTTGACCAGCAGGATATCATGTAGCTTCTGTATAACCTTTGAATTTCTTAGGATGTGTTTCATGTATCTAGAGCCATTCAGGTCTCTTCAAAGTGCTTAGGAACACAGTATTTCCCTCCTGCTACTGTGCGTTGAGATTTATACCACTGCAACAGAGGTGGTGACCACTTCTTTTTGGCCTCTGAAGGGGGAACTGAGCTTGGAACTTGCGCTCATTTACCTGCATACAGCCTGTTGTCAACCTCCTAACTCAGTTCGCATATCAGATGCGTTTTTCCTTGCTATATCCACTTGATACTTGAAGTTGAAATGTCTTTTTTGTTATCTCATCGAGACTATCATTGTGTGCTTTGGAAGAATGCTGTAAGAACTGGCTGTCCAGTGGCTGCCACTTGGGCATAGCCACTTTCTGTCTCCGGTGACCTGACTCAAATCTCATTTGGTCTGATGGAAAGCTTTGAAATAAAGCCATTAATTCAGCCAGGTGACTTATGTGATAGTTGCTGCATCTCACAGATGTGTAGCTCACATTAAATCAATAGATGTGAATGTGCACAAAATGCAACAGGAAAGATGTCTTTCATATGAAAGAAACTGTATGCAAAAAATTGTTTGTGGCCAACAACTCAAGTTCCAGAATTCAGGTATTAAAATGCTTGCTTACTTTATAACTAAAGTGAGTGTATATGCAGAAGAAGGCAAAATAAATGCTTCTCTTTATTTTCAGTGTGCTGTTTACACATGGGGCCACAGTTACTTTCTTAAATAGGATGCTGCTCAGGTCAAGCCAGGGTACACTTGGAAAAAAGAAAAGGATTGGATAGTTAGGAGTCTGCCATTATAGTCCTCAGTGGAAGGCTTATAAAATTCCTTCCCAAAAACACCTAAAATGATCTGATTTTTATAAGGGTCTGAGTATATATCAAGTCATGCCTGACTTTTATGTTCAGGTGTCTACAGTAAGACATTACCTCAAGGAAGATGACACAAAAATACACATGGTGGAATATTACACTGTAATTTGTATTTCATATCTGTGTCTTGTGTTAAAAAAGCACACACAGAGAATCCCAAAGCCTTTTTTTCACAGGTAGTACTAAAGGGGCTGTCTACCTCTTTTTCTCCTCCAGTCCTTACAGGAGTTTCATGAACTATTCGTACAGATGAATTTAAAGTAATTAGAATATGGAAATATTCTCAGTTACTTTTAAATTGGATGTTGTTGCTGGGAGCAGAATGGCACCTAGTTTTCTGCAAGGCACAGCTTGAAAGCTGCTGGTGCAAATCAGTATTTTATTGCTAGAGAAGTGCTTTACTTTGTAATGTGGAGAGGAGGAGCATCCAGTTTGTGATGATTCTTGAGCCGTATTTTTCCATACAGTTGCATCTTCAATGCACAGCACAATCTTAATTGCCTTTTATTAGTACATAGTCAGTACACTGCAGAACCATAAATGTTCAAGTCTGAATACTGTTAAATCTGTAATTCTGGAGCTGACAGGTAAAGCATGCTCAGCTGAGGTCATGAATGACCTACTGTGAGTTGCTGTGTTGTGTTCAGCAAATGCAGTTAAGGCCTGTCTTGCATGAAGATACACAATACCTTAAGGGCTGGCAACCTCTTACAGTGAGGCTGGGGAGAGCAGACCAGAAATATTGGATTAGAAATGATTGAGCCTTGTGATATCTAATGTCCTAGATATGTTTATTGTGCTTCTCTTGGTCTCCAAGGAATTTGCAGACAAATTCTGGGAGTCTTTACAGGAAGTGATTCTATAGTGGGCCTTCTGTAAGTCATCTTTAGAAACAGTACCATACAGTTAGGTTTGCTCATTCTTCTAATAAGGCAGCATGATGTCTCTCTCAGTCTTGTGCCTTTCCATTGTGTCAGACTTCATATGGCAGCACAAGTCTTCAGCTGTTGAGAATGCATATAGAAATGTGCCTGAGCTGAGCACTGCTCAGACACACTGTGGTCTTTGTGTCAGCTCTGCTGATTAGACCTGTTTGTTTAATTAGATAGTTCAGAAATTATGCTCTGCAGTGTCTTCTGAAGGCACAGATCTGCTGGCTGCTTTTGAAAATCATAGTAATTGTATTTGAATTTTCTTTGATTTTGTTTTAGACAGGAGAGTCTGTCACACATTCTTCGGGTACCATGAAGATCTGCTGAAGCTTTGCTTTGCTTGATTTCTTTGTGATGATTTACAGGACACAGGGCAAACACAGGATGTTTTAAGAGAGATTCTTCAGCTTGAAGCCATCACCTGACCGTGTGCCTGTTGTCCTTTCAGTGCCGCCTGAGGGACATGACCTATTCTGCGCCGATCACGGTGGATATTGAATACACTCGAGGCAGCCAGAGGATCATCCGCAATGCGTTACCCATTGGCAGGTGAGACACCACGGGCTCAGCTTCTGCTATCAGCTTTCATTTGCTGCCTTGTTGGGAATAGTTCTTACTGCAAAACAGATGC
>JACBWW010000005.1:3592709-3625209 GCA_020086605.1 Lanius collurio
CTGTGTGACTTTATTTAAAAGGGTGAGGAAGTGTAATAATATTTGAAAAACAGAGATCTCAACCACAATAATATCACATGGCCAACTTCTGGTTCTGAAAAGAGCATTGAGATTAGTGGGGTGACTAATTAATGGGAACAAACTATAATGAAACACTCTTTACCTGGTGAAGTAACTGTATCTTGGTTTGGCACTCAAGTCTGTCTGAGATGGTGGAATTGTCATCTGGGCTTTGCATTAAAAGAGGAGAGTCCTCACACTGTTCTGGATGTGCAATACTTTTGCAGTGCTGTTAATTTCTAATAAACTACAAGGTGAAAAGACAGTTGAATTTAAAGGAGCTTCAACTGCTTCTTTGTTCAAAAAGAAAAAAATTAAAGAAAAAAGAAGTTCAAAAAGAAAGAAATTAAAGAAAAAAGAAGCTGAATACTTCACAATTAGAGCAATAGTTTTGCAAGTGAATGGCGTTAAGCAAAGTGACACTCCACGAAGGCAATGAGAAGGGAAGGTATTTCTGCATTTTTGAGGAAAATGTGACTTTTTGGGGTACTGCCAGTTTTTAATGAGAACCAGAATACTAAACTCTACATAGGCCATTATTTATAATGGTCTTTGTGGCAGGCACTTTGGAGAATAATGTGAATGCAAACGTAACTTCCTCACAAAGTTCTGAGAAACATAACTCAGCCAGAAGAGGTTTAGTGAGATTATTCCATTTCTTGATATGGCAGAGCTCCAGGCAAATGTGTGAAGGGGGGGGAAGCTTTAGCACCATCTGGAATCCACAAAAGCCTTCACTGCTGGCTGCCACCTTGAAACACTTACTGATAGAGAGATTTTTCTAAACCTGTTAAGCGCTTTCTTAGTTTATTAAGCTTTTTCTGTGGTATAAAGTCTAACAAGGTGTCCAAGGATCAGTGAAATAATAGAATGTCTTTCAAGTGGAATTGTGTAGTGAAGTCATCTTCTAAATGCAGAGAGCTGCAAAGGGGGTCAATTGTAAACATTTCTCAAATATCATGAGCTACATCACAGTCAACTGAGTTTGCAAAATTGCTTGTGGTAAGAGACTGAGTACTCCTTTAAAAAATTTCACCTTCGTTTCTTTATTGTAAGTTCGATTTGGTTTTCATTGTTACACACTTTGGCTTGTTTATACCTAGGTTTTTTTTTTCTTAAGACAAAAGCCACAGAATTTAACTCCTGTCGGTGGAAAAAAAAAAAAAAAAAAACCAAAAACCACCACCACCACCAAAAGAAAAGAGCTCTCCAAAAAGTGTGTGTGTGTGTTCCTGCTGCTTATCAAGATTTCCATTTAACGTTCTTCCGTAGCTGGAATATGTGCTGCCAGTGCCAGATGGCACAGTTTCTTAGAGAAGAACTAGTTCTTGCTTAGTAGTAATGCAGACAAACAATACCAAATTAGCATAAGCAAATGTCAGTGAGTTAACATAAAGCCTGTGTTATTTCTGTCTTTTCTTCTTTTCCTAGGCCATGGGTGTTGAGAGTGACCAGGAGATTGTACAGATGATTGGCACAGAGGAACATGTGATGGCTGCATTTGCTCCTAGCCTGGAAGAATGCCAAAAAGCTCAGATTTTTACACAGATGCAGGTGTGTCTTTTCACATGGCCAGAGGCCATAAAAATCTAGACAGTGGGTATTGACCACTTTGCTGTGTCAGCAATGGACATACACTTTATGTTGTAAGGTTTGTTTTGGGGGCGTTATTTTAAGATGAGGCTTCTTAAAGGGTCGTGACTTCTCAAATGTGAGACTTCGCTCTCATTATCTAACTGGAGAAAAAAAAATCAGAGTCAAGAAATGCTTTGTTTTCAGAAGCCCAGGGTTGTGTTTTAATGGCATAACCCTGTATATAACAAGTAGCAGTGTCTATAAAATTAGAGGGTTTTGTTGAAGACATTTTTTAAAAAAGAATTGCATGCCCCATTTTGCAGAAGCCCTGTTGATGTGGCTTATGACTATTTCATCATGAGTAGAAGCCTAAAACAGTAGCCATGCTCTGTCCTGCTAAAGACTCAGCAGAATTCTCTTAGCTCATGTACTTTTTTTAGTTAGCCAGAACACAGGCCATTTTGCTGGGAGCAAATGGCAATATATAAATCTGCTAGAAGCAGCTTTTGGAGATTAATCTTATTTATGCTGTTTTACTGTAAACATTGTCAAATCATTCCATGTGTGATGTTAAGTGTTTTAAAGTGAACATCTTTCTGGTTTTTGTCTTTGGGGGCTTTTGAGGGTTCCAGTTAGCTTGAAGAGCTCCTAATTCAGTCAGGTGAGTGAAATGGCGAGCTGGAGCAACACAGAGGAATGCAAAGCATTCAGGAAGGTAGAAAAACAGAAATACAGAAGTTACTGTGCAAGAAATGTCAAATGAAGTTAGTGGAGAGAGAGCTCTTTGTGGAAGAAGGTAACAGATGGAAGGGATAATCTGTCATTTAGTGGAGGGAGTGATTCTTTCACTAGCTTCATGGCTTCATTTCCAGGCAGGAACTTCCTGTGTGGGCTTAGATAGTTTCTTGACTCATCTGACTAGGAATTCTGCAGATTGATTGACAACTGGTAGGAGAGGAAGAATCCATTGCAAGGCACTCCTGGAGATAGATGTGGATGCCACACAGTAGCTTTTGGGGATATTAAACAGTGAGTGCCACGTCATGGTTTAATAGCTGAATGAGGTTTATCAAAAGAACTGAAGGTGAAAAGTCTAATTAAATAAACTAGGTATCTCTGGAATTTATAGAATCCTTTTTTTCCTATATCTCTGCCATATCCCTTCTTTTAATATTATAGTAATCACTTTCCATTCCAAATGTTATCAACCTGTGATAAACATGTTGTATATTTAGTCAATTGTGTGAATTTTCAAAAATTTTTTTCTTAGTATCACACCTTTGGTATTTTGCAGTTTGTTTGGAGTTTGTATCATCAGTAGCTGGTGAGATGGTGCTGAATGAGGAATACACACGTAACTCCATGCGTGTGTATATTTGTCTAGATTACATTTCTGATATTAACTTAGGTTAATTCCCCACTTTGCAGGCATTAAAGTACATTGGAAACAAAGTACGAAGGCAAAGGATGTGGGGAGGCCCAAAGAAAACAAAGATGGAAGAAGCCCGAGAGCTGCTGGCATCAACCATTCTGACCCATGTTCTTGTATGTAATGTTCTGGGGTTTTTTTAAACTGGAGTAAGCTTGTATGGTTATTTATGGTGCAAGCTTTGTTGGCAGGGAAAAATGTCTTTGATGGCTTTGTAGTTGAGATAGAGTAAATCATCCTCAAAATAAAGGAGAAGACTTGGATTGAGTCAAAAGAAATCTTTGTGAAATGCTGTACCATTGAACTAATTAAACTATGCATTTTTTTTCCTACATGGCCACACAGTATAAGGTGTTAATTCAGGACTTTCATCTCATGACCTATACCTTTATTCTGATTTACTTTCATTTGCTATCTGTTTCAAAGTCACTAATGTATTTTTTTTGCATTTTTAAAGAAAGTAAAGCGCTTAAATCCCTTTTGTAACCCCTCCATCAGCTCAGATTAACAGTGATTTAAATGGATGTGTTCATCTGAATAAGAACTAAGGAGATGATCCTGAAACATTTGTTTTTGTTTTGTTTGTTTTTTCTGGATTTTTTGTTTACAGGTGAAAGAATTCAATTTTCGTGCCAAGTGCATATACACAGCAGTGATGGTACGCAGAGTAATTTTGGCTCAAGGAGAAAATAAAGTAGATGATAGAGACTACTATGGAAATAAACGTTTGGAACTGGCAGGGCAGGTGAGTTTTTACTTCAGAACCAAGTGTTTGGGGGTTTTGTTACTGTCCTCTTTTAAAAGATGCAGAATAAGGAGTATCCCTGTCTTCTCAGTTGAAGTGTTTTCCCCTCATTTAATTTTTGTTGGCTTTTCTGTGTTGACTCACAGATCTGCTTCCATGATTGAGACTAATACATTATATTTTCACTTCTGTATTGCCTCTATACCAGATAAAAGGACAGAGCAGTGCAAATACAGTGTCAGTTCTAGCTGTGATACAACATTGTTACTGTCAGGAAGGCAGCAGCAAGAGCCATCCTCCACTGTTCCGCACTAAGCAACTGGATAAGGGAATAAACTGGGACAAAGGAGGTGCCTGCATGTCAGCTCCAGGCTGTCCCATTGTGGAGAACCCAGCTTGTGTAGCAGCTCACAGAACAGCCACTCAAGCCTCATGTAATTTGGTGCCCATAAGATCATTGTTTGTCATTGCCTCTCTGGCCTCTAGCGTAGCATGAATTAACAAAATGAGTGGCTCAAAGTTAACTTGAGCAACTAATGAAAGTGGATTTTGTGGACTTCTCTGCTTGCAGAATTTTGGCACTGAAGGCAGCAGCAGTAACAAAGGGCTGTAAAGAAGGGAACGGTTTGAGGTGTCTGGCTGGTACAGTTCTTTTGCAGACAGGGTGGCAGTTCACAGCTGTTCGCCAAACTGCATTCTCCTAATGCAGTGGGAATTTGCCTGTCTGGTGACGGAGCTGCTTTGGCTAATAAGGCATGGATTTTCCTTGCCACATGTGCTTATTTGGTTAAACAGTTTATATTAGGATTGGGCTTTGCTGTGCTCAGTACTAACGTAAGTTGGAGTTTCGGTAGTTGGTATCACCTCTGGTTATTGATCATGCATCAGAAATTCAGACAGGGACACCAAATGCACTGGATTGCAGAAACTGCATCTCTGCTGCCCACAGCATTTGTATTGGGATTTCTGTTGAAGCCCATAAAACAATATCTGCTCCTTTTTGTACCTGTCCAGTGGAAATTCTGATTTTATTGTACTTTTTAAGATGTGTGTTTGCATATTGTCTCATACTCTCCTTTCCACCTAGCCCTGCCCTCCATGCAGATGTGAACACACACTGAGACAGCAGTCATTTTAGAGTAAAAACCACATGCTTTGCTTCCTAGTTTTCTGAAGAAATAAGGGTGACATTTAAACACATTCAAAGCACAAATACAAGGGAAAAGACCTCCTAACTTGTTAGGATAAGAAAATTCTTTCTTTTAAATTAATATATTCACTGTTCATCAAATTTTTACTCTGGTGCTGAGGTAGAATATATCTTTAAAATGTAAGGAGTAGTAAGTGGACATTAGTGCAACATTCTAATGGGATAAATATTTATGCTGTAATGGGTTTATTTGGTTTTTGTTGTAATGTTGCTGTAGTTTTGTATGATTGTAATCAGCAAAATTAGTTGTTGCTTTGTCATGAGATTGTTCTTATTTAATGGATTGAAGGAGTAGTTTGTTTTTTCCTAATACTTTCAGATGCAGAAAGTAGAGCAGGTAAAGAGTTTTCTATAAGCTGTAAGAAAAAGGCCTCTGCTCACACAGATGTTAACAACCAAAGTTAGTTTAGATTATGTGGGAAAGGTTTCAAATGTAGTGGATCATCATAACAAAGCCAATGCATATTTTTTCTACATCAAGGAGAGCTATGCACAGGGGTTGTAACAATTGATTAAGAATAGTTCTTTCTCTCATGGTATTTTAAATGTTCATTTCAAGCTGAATGATTGAATTCCCCTCTGCCAGCTTATTGGTGAAATACTAATTTTGTTGGATTGCAGACTAAATAGTGTAGAGATTTTATTTTTGCCAGTTTCTAGATGTTTCTGTTTAGCTAAAGTTTGTGTGGATAAAATGGTTGTTGGTGGTTTGGTTTTGGTTTGTTTTTTTTAATGCCAGCATGTTCCTGGAATAAAAACCCTGTTGATTTAAAATTTGAATAAATTAAAAAAAAAAAGGAAAAGAGTCCCATGTGAGGAGAAAAACATAGCGGTCTAAACAGTGTAAAGACATAAATGACATTGTGTTTATAAAAATGTGTGAAAACAATAGCTGCTAATTTCACACCCCATGGGACAAGAGAGTACGAAATGTGCTTTAGCTTTAGATAACAGAGTTGTATCCACTAGCCAAGCTGGTTTACAGAGCTTTCTCTTAGTCTGTCTGCCACTAGAGGCTCGGTAGGCCAGGTGCCAGCTGAGGTGTTAGCAAAACCTACCGATTTCAGGCTTAATCTTTTCACCTACCTTTTCTCTTCCCTTAATGTGTTCATTATTTGCTAAGCATTACTCTGTTCTTTGTCCTCATTTTTTTTTGTTTCTAATGCAGCTTGCTTTGTATGGGTGAGATATGGAACAGCACCAAAATCCGGCACCCTGGAAAGCAAGGGATTTCTACCCTGTGACAAAAGAATACCGCCTTGACTTCAGAGATTGCCTAATCCCAGCTGTTCTGATAATATAATTAAGGCTGCCTAATGTCTTTAATTTTGCAACCAGTTTGTGTGAAAGGGAGAATTTGGCACTCTAAAGGCTTAGACACTAAATAGCAATCTCAAGGCACCTAATTAGAATTCTCTGACATTAAGCTAATTGCTGAAACTGTATTTCAGCAGCTTAACTTCTTTATTAATTTTTCTTAGGATTTTCAATGAAAATCAATTGATGAGCTGTCAGTATTTTTTTTCCTTAAATATAATTTGCTCTTTAGTGCTCCTCTCTGAAGCAGGCTGAAAGGCCCTGGACTAACTATGAAATCCATTGAATATTATCAGTGGCATTCCATCCTTTTTCTTTAATCTCTTGCTCTTGACCTAAATAATGTGGTTATTGTGAGATTCTTCTTTGCCAGATAGTCAGAGCTCTTAGAGAGAGAGAGAGTCTGTGAGTGAAGTTAGCGAAGTATGGGGCTATCCAGGCTGGCAAATAGTAACAAGTTGGTGTAGTTGGGGTGTAACTGACTTTATTAATTAGAGAAGAGGAAGGCTGATGTGTCTTTATAATCCCCATGGCATATGGAATTACGAGATTCTTGCAGTTTTTGATCAAGCAATCAAATATGAAACTGTGTTCTGAGTGATTTTTTTAAGTGTTTAGTTAAATGTTTCAATCCTGCTCAAACCTGATGAGATCAAATGTTTACTGTAGTTAGTTTCAAGAGTTTAGTTCTTACTTAACATGACGATCAGCCATCTTAAAACTACACATTTCTTCCTCTTACTTTTTCCCTACTTTTGAAATTCTTCCCTCAGAGTCTTATTTTTGGGGTCCCCAGTGGGTTCTCCTTCTTAATACAATGCTTCATAAAAGTTGCTTTTATTTCTGGTGGAAATCTAAATTAAATTAACTGCGACACTGCAGGTGACTTGCAAGTAACTGGGACAGTGGTGAGAGTGTATAATTTTGTAACTGTTAAGGGTATTACAAACATCAGGAAGGGAAAGAAGGTCTACAGCATCTTCCTCTCATGCCAAAGTCAGGTCTGAAAACCTGTCTGTCCGTAGTGGAAATAGGATTCCACTTTTGCCAAGGCATGCAGTGTGTGCTGTCACCAGCTTTTACAGTATCATTTGCCAGTGCTTTGGTCAGCCCAGCTGGAGCATGTAGGTAGAATAAAGCAAATAAAAGTTTGTGGCCCATCCCAGGGACAGAGGAAGGGGTGTGGTTTACTTTCTAGTTTCCAGAAAGTAAGGAAAGGTGGGGACTGTGTCTCATGGAGACTGTTAAAATTCAGTTTAATTCCTCATACACAAAAATTATATGGTGCAAATGACTCCAGAATGTCTTAGCTTGTGATGTATGTAGGGCTTGTTCAGCCCCACAATGCTTTGTGCACTGGAAACTACCATTTCTGGCACTGGTAACAGCTGCATTTTTGGTTCTGACACTTGGAGCTGTTTTAGACTCAAGTCCCAGGACAGGACTGCCAGGCTTTACAGAGCTTGCTTGCAAAGCTAATCATTGTGAACACTTAAAATGTATCATGTGATACAGATTTAAGTGTTTTGGAAAGCTATTAGTGTTGCAAGGAGAGGCTGAGCAAATTGCAGAAGCAAAGCAAGTTGGAGAGTGAAAAAAGTCAGATCACAGATTTCGTTAGCCTCTTCTTTTTATGGCTATTTTAAGAACTAGAAGTAATTAATAAACATATACAGGAAGTAATATTCTTAAAATGTAGCACTTTTGAATGGTTCTGTTGCTGGGTTCGTTTTGGGTTCTTTGGTTTGATTTTTTCCTACTCAGCTGAGTTATACAGCTTTGTTGCTTGAACTGTAGACTTTTTTTTATCGTTGGTTTGGTTTTTTTAAGGGAAAGATGTGAAGAATATTGCACTTTCTAGACAGTAGCAATTCTAGAAAACGGTGATAGATGTTGAACCAGCTGAACTTTTCTGTGGGTGTAATTGGTTTTCCATAGATTGTGATTGGCAGAAAGTAGCAGGATAAAAGTCTGTATGAGTAAGGAAGCTGCCTGTGAAACCTGAGATATGTATTAGAGTAAAAATCAGTCTTGCCTCCAAATCTTGTGTGTAATTCAGGGTTGTACATTTAGGGTATTAAATCTTTAAAGGAGTTTGTAAGTCTTTTAGGAAGAAGTAAATCGGATGGGTTGTAATGTAGCAGATTAGAGGAAATGGTTGGATAGTGTAGAGACATATGGCTGTGCTAAAATATTGTGAAAGAAGGACTAAAGCAAACCAAAAAGGGATAAGTGCATAAACTTAGACCAATCTTCTTAATTTCTGTTATGAGATAAGTTCTCCAATATTGTACTTTAACAAGGCAGAAAACTTGTGATAAAAATTATCATTTGGGAAACAGAAAAGTTACGTTTTAACTGCCAAGACGTATAAAAGTAGAAGTATTAAACACATCTCCCCTCTCTTTCCCCATTTCCTAGACTTGAAGAAGTGTAATTCTTCCCTTAACTGTTTTGTATTTCCAGCTTCTTTCTCTTCTGTTTGAAGATTTGTTCAAAAAATTTAACTCTGAGCTGAAAAAGATTGCTGACCAGGTCATCCCCAAGCAGCGTGCCGCTCAGTTTGATGTTGTGAAGCACATGCGACAGGACCAGATCACCAATGGCATGGTCAATGCCATCTCCACAGTAAGTATTTGTGTTCTCATTCTAGTATGCAAAGCTTTTCCACCGTAGTGAATGAAGGAAATGCAAACATTTACTTTTGATTAATCTTCCAGTTTTGGTTTGAAAAGCAAATCTATTTTGTGTTTTTTATAGATGAAAACGTCAAAACTCTTGTCATGGGCAGGGTGTTTGGAATTCACTAAAGAATCAATAATCATCAGGCATTTTTTATTTCAAACTGATGTTTTAGTTTTTGAGAAGGAATGGTAGAAACAGCCAAATTTAAAATAGTGGTTATGGTTGTATTTATCCAACTGTCTGTCTTCTAGGTTCTACTTGACTATGTGGTTTTTTATTATCTGGATTTAGCTGGGGTCAGGTTACATCATTTGTACAAAAGTTTTTTGAAAAACAGCAGGAAAACATCATGAACAGGAGGAGAAAAAAAAACCCTTCAACCTCAACTTTGAGCTCCTTGAGGGCAGTGCCTTTTTATTCTGAAGTTGCTGGAAAGAACAAATTTTCAGCATAGTTAGTTAGAAGTTAGTACTTCTCTGCTAATGATACTGATCTGTTTAACAGGGTAATCTGCTGCCTGCCATAATATTAAAAAAACCCTGATAATTGCCCTTTAAATATTTGTCTTGGATGGATTTTAGCCTGCTTCTGCCTTCTGCTGGAACAGATACTTTCATTCATGCCAGTGGACAAGAACAATAGTAGCTTCTAAGTTTGTCTTTCACCTCAGACATCAGCAAGAGTAATTTGTGAGATTGCTCCTGAAATCCAGCTAGTAGCTTGTAAAAGACTTTGAAAAGCATAATTTTCAGAAGAAATTAGATTAGACTTAAGTATTTTAGGAGCTGGTAAAAATTGTGGAACTTAATTTTTAATCTTTGGTGCTCTTAAGAGGGCTTTTCTGCCTAGCATGAAACTGAGGTTTTTCTTTGGTTCTTGTAAACAAATTAATTCCACATATTGCATCCAAAACCACCAACAGTCTGTAACTTACAAATCCCAGTGTTAAAGCTTATTATCACTGTTTAGTTTTATGAGTGCCCCAAATGTAGTTAAATCTCTACAGTGCATGTAACCAAAACAATTGACAGATTTGTTTCTCTGAATGCTAGTGCTTTCTTCTAGCTTGTGCCAGTTTTTCCATTTGGACTGACAGAGATAAATCTGCAAATATTCAGTCCATATTCAGTAAAGTCTTCGTTCTTCCTCTGTCTTTGGACTTTTTTTTACCGCCACATAAGCAGTTAAACACCATCTGCTCTTAAGCATTGAAAAATAATTTCTCAGGAACAATGCCCAGTGCATACTATTCAAGAGATTAAGCAAATACCATAAAAATCGTTCTTGGAAATGACAATCTCCAATCTCACCAGAATGCTTCAATGATAGTCTCAAAGAGCATGAAATAACTGAGCAGATTCATAATTACACCAGTAGCATGCAAAAGAATTCATAGCCCTACTGCATCAGCTGTACAATGGTGCTCAGTGATATTTGCTACAGGTCCTCTTCTTACCCTGGAAAACACCAGAAGAGAGGGTAGGGCAGGCAGCAGTGCCACAGGCCTGATGGACATTTGAGCATCTGAAGAATCACCTGATGCCAGTGAGGGGGCAACTTCCCATTCATAAGAGTTCTCAGTAAGATGGTCTCATTTAGGCGTGGGCTCACAACTGCCCTGTCCCCATTTTGGTTTTCTTTTTTGTGGACAACTTTTGAAGGATCCAGTCTGTCCCTTCCAAAGCACAAAGAACATTTTGTATGACTTCCTCAGGCAGCATTTTTACCTCCCTTTTTCCCCCAGTCTTTCTGATTTTAGACTCTTCTGGGCAGCAAAGAAACCACGTACTAATTTAGCCTACAGATGCAATACTTGCTAGCGTGAAGAAAAACTACTGATTTATTGTATTCTTCCACTTACATTCTCATAACTTCTGTCTTCTAAAGAATGAAATGGTCAGTGAGTGAACCCTTCCCAAGGATGTTAAGCAAATGATCAGGATACTTTTTCTTTTGACTGACTTGCTGTTGGTCATTATGTCTTCCCACTTGCTTTTACAAATTTGAGGCTATTTGATAGTCTCTCCAGTGGAGGCAAATAAATAAGATCATTTATATGGGTGGTGTTTTCTTCCTGTTGATCACTAAGTGGGATTGTGCTATTAAAAGTGTAAATAAAAAAGCCAAGCAAATCACCCTTTAAAAGGATTTTAGAGTAGTACAGTGAGCTTCAAATTATTCATTAGTATTGGTGAGCTGAGTTTGTCAAAAAGGCTACAAGAGTAGCAGAAGGCAATCCTTGGGAAAATATTGTCTTTGGACTGACCAGTAACATGGGGTCTGGGGTAAATAGTATTTCAGACAGAAGTTTACTGTATCCACTGATTCAGGTGCTGAGAACTGGATATGGAGTAAATGTCACGAAGGCAGCACCAAATTTCAAGATTACAGTAGAGATATTAAATCTGCTTGGCATGGAAACATTTGTGTCCTAGAACATGCTCTGAGCTCCTCTGGTGTCGTAATTAAAACCCCAAGTGACAGTGCCTGTGACAGTCCTGGAACACAAAACCTCTGAGATGTGCATGGATCTTAAGTTTCGTACTTTGTGTTATTCAAAGAGAAGTTGGGTAGACCTACTCCTCCCACACACACACACTCATTCTTCTGTGAGAAGACACATCAGTGAGTCTTTTTCCTCTGGATTCTAAAAACAAAAAGCTTCAAGAAAGTACAGAGGGCTTTGATGTCAGACTTCTGCATCATAAATGTCTGTGTTTCACACAGAAGTAACAAATCAGGGAAAAGACAAAACTTAAAGCTTGTGGATCTATTGTGAAAGTGTTATACTCAAAAGACCTTTTTTCTTTTTTAAATACTCAGAAACTATAAAACAAAACCAGAAAACAATTTAGTGTAGCTTAATTTGAGTATTGATTTCCCTGTGAGGGACAGATGAAAAAGAATATTTGTGCGATTGAATATGTAATAGCAAAAGTATCCTCTCATCTGGAAGAGCAGTCCTTTTGTTTCAACTTCTCTTTAATCCTTAGTACAGATAGGCTATAACTAGGAATTTATATGCAAATAGATAGTTAGAAACATGATTTATATAAATGGGCAACATTTGTTTTGCAGAGCTCCTCAGATATCATTCTGTCTTGATACTGGAAAAAGTCAAGACAAGGACAAACTGCACAAATTCTTTTGAAACATTAATTTTATTCTACAGGGAAATTGGTCTCTAAAGAGATTCAAGATGGACCGCCAAGGCGTGACACAAGTCTTGTCCCGCTTGTCTTACATATCTGCTCTGGGAATGATGACCAGGATCTCTTCTCAGTTTGAAAAGACCAGGAAAGTGAGTGGTCCTCGGTCACTGCAGCCATCTCAGTGGGGGATGCTCTGCCCTTCTGACACTCCTGAAGGAGAGGTGAGGAATTTCTGGTTTGCTTTCTGTGTTTCTTGTCCTGACAAATGGAGACACTGTTTAATTTGAAGCAGGTGGTCCTCCATCAGAGGAATAATTCTGACAAGGAGATTTCTGGAGAGGCTATCCTCAGCCTGATAACACAACCTGTGTGTCTTCTGACATACTGCCTGTTTACATCCTGATCCTCTTTACTATATTGCCTTTTTTCTCCTGCATGGACTCTCTGGAAACAGTTCTGAAATAATTTGGCTATATGAGAATGACATGAGGGCCCCCATTTTTGCAGTGGAACTACTTGCTCTTTTTTGATGAGAGCAGCAAGAGAGGAAGGAGTCCTAAACCCTTCTCCCTTTGTTCTGTAATAAACATTCTGTTTTGAAGTTTCAGCATCAACCTGCAGTGTTTCTGTGGAAACATGTACTAGTAGTTCTTTAGCCATTAGCTTGAGGAAGAAGACCATCTTTGTATGTATTTCAACCAAAGAATTTATTCTGACAGTCTTTTTGGTTTGTTTTTCTTTCCTTTTTTTAATCTTTTTTTTTTTTTTTTTCCTGAATAGAAGATACTTGTGGGGGAACTCTGAACTTTCTGGATGAATCAATATGAGCTAGTCTCATCAAGCAGCTGAAATAAAATTGCACTGTATAAGATACTTTTTCATTGAAAAATGTTAATATTTGTGTTAGAACGTACAGGATGTCTGGCAAATTGATAAATAGGCTGATTTTGTATTTCCATTATGTTGCTGAGTACCTGAAGAGAGAAATATAGGGTTATACGTGGTTGGGTAACTTAAAATCTACTTAGTGCAGCAGTATTATTAGTTTGTAAATGCTAAAACATTACATTTTAGTGTGATATAGAAAATTCTACTTTTTTCCCCTCCAGATTTTCAGGGTAATTAATTTGTGTAATTTCTTGCATTTCAAACTTCGCCATTTTTTTGTTTTTGTCATTTTGGGGAGGAAAATGTAAGTATGGTATTAATACATAGGAGGAGAAAGGATAAAATATGTGGGGCTTGTATTTGTTTTTTCCTAGGCCTGTGGTTTGGTTAAAAACCTGGCCCTCATGACTCATATTACTACGGATATGGAAGATGGCCCAATTATTAAATTAGCCAGTAATCTTGGAGTTGAAGATGTCAACTTGCTCTGTGGTGAAGAACTTTCATACCCAAATGTGTTCCTGGTTTTCCTTAATGGTATGTTACTTTTCAGCTATCCTGACTCTGATTTGTTGCTGATGGAGAGTTTGGCTTCAGAAAGCCTCCAGCAGTTTTTGGAGCATGGTCAGTTGCAGATGCTGCTTTCCACGTGCAAATAATTTCCTCTGTAAATATTTTGATAGGATTGGACAAAGTAGACAGGTCAGATGATGACATTTGCATGAAGTTGTATCTTCAGAACTCTGACTGCAGATGTGTTTAGCTGGGAAATAGAAGCTTTCTCAAATTTCAGCTCTGTTTTTTAAGCCCACTTGCATAAATAGGCACAAAAATGTGTACATTGAACTACA
Organism: Lanius collurio; assembly: GCA_020086605.1. Taxonomy (NCBI): domain Eukaryota; kingdom Metazoa; phylum Chordata; class Aves; order Passeriformes; family Laniidae; genus Lanius; species Lanius collurio. Next base: position 3,606,622 of record JACBWW010000005.1, read on the forward strand.
GGGGTTTTTTTTTTTGGTTTTTCAGATATTGGCCAAAGGAGGTGCCATTCATAAAGTACTTTTAAAAGAAAATAATTGTTAAATTTGTAATAAATTTACAAATTCACATCTTCATTTACAGAAAGTATTTAGTTTTCTGTAATCTTTATATGTTGTTATATGTATTCGTGCACTTTAAAGTGCCTTTAAAATCAGAAAAGAAACATTAGAACATCAATTGGTTGCAAATTTTAGCAGTGCTAGTCTCTTTAAAATTACCTTTGAAGGAACATCTTGCTTTGTGCATGATTAGAAAAATTAGACCTGGGAAAACAGGCCTTTCTTTGTCATTATAAAGGGATGATTTGGCACACGTGCTTTGCATGTGCACATTCATGTTCCTTTTGCAACTGATCTTTCAGTTTTACTAAAACAACAGGTACTATGGTATCAGGTTTCAAAATACAGACATTTTTAAAGCTACAGTTGTGATCTCAAAATAATCTTTTGTCAGCAGCATCCACTTCCAGGGACAAGTGAGTAATGTCTGTCACCATGGCTAAGTTCTGCATTTACCCTTGAATTAAACAGCAGTTGTTCTTCAACCCCGCCTTTTCCCGGTAACATAAGAGCAACTCTTGACCAAACTGCATTCCTTTGCTCTGCTTTTCTGTAGCAGTGTGTTAAAGATAAGGTTCAGTGAAACCACATGCACTCTCTGCTGTCTTGTTTTATGGTCCAAAGGGCAGTGCAGAGCCAAAATATTGGACTCTTCCTTCACAAGCTCAGTTTGCAGTACAAAGCAAGATAGTATGTTCGCAAATGTAGATGAATTAGTACTCAGTGAGGCAAGCCAAGTTACTGTTCAATACACTGGTTTGTGGGTTTAATCCATAAAAAATTCAAACTTGTGGACAGCTGACTTGATCCTGATTTAAACTTAGGACCTAAGAAGACAGATAATCTGTTAAGTACAAATTGTTTAAGCTGTAAAGACCTTTCTGTTGTCTTATAAACTCCCTAAACTATCATCTTTTGTCTTCTTTAAAGTTTTTAAAATGTGACTACAGTAATTTTTTTACGTATTAAGATTACTTCAGTCAGATGGCTCTTTAAATGAATTTTACTTTCTTGTTTGTTCATTGGACATCGGAATACTTATGTCTGAGCTAAAGTGCCTTGCTAAGATAGCTGAGTTGAGCTAAGTACCTAAAAAAGAAATTCTGGTGCTGTTGTGAGTAATTACATATATCAAAATATCAGGACTTTCTAAAAATTCTGACAGGGCAGCAGGGGGCAGTTCCTTGATCTGGTCTTGGAAAGCTTGAATCCATTTCAGTACAGGTGAAATTGCAGACTTCAGAGTTGTTAACTTTGCTCCAACTGATAAATGGGCACCTGAGCAGAAACATACTTGAAGAAAGCTGGAAGATGCACATGATTTGGTTTCTCAAGCTGTTTGGAAGCATGCAGGTAGATGACTTGTGAAATTCTGACAATTTTGAATTGAGAGGAAAAAAGAGACAATTCTTACTCATGTTAGAGAAGGGAAATTTTACAACAACTCATTATTTGCAAGAAGCAGGAAGTAATTCTATGCATGTTACACATGACCAGAATTTGTAAACAGAGTTTTGGATGTGCAAAGGATGCACCAGGTATTTTTTCTCTCTCTGAACAGGTAACATCCTTGGTGTCATACGTGATCACCAGAAATTAGTCAACACCTTTCGGATAATGCGTCGAGCGGGTTATATCAATGAATTCGTTTCCATCTCTACAAATCTGTCTGACAGATGTGTCTACATTTCCTCTGATGGAGGGAGATTGTGCAGGTAAACTTCTCATCAGAATTACCTTACCACTGAACTGGTTATACTGTTCTATGCACTGTAAATACACTGGGCTAAGACTTTCACAAGAACAGATTTAAGCAAATTCAGTAAGACTTGAGCATCTCTTTGTTCCTTAAATTGCCCTGATCCGAAACAGACAGGAGTTGGAAGAAGCAGAACAGCTTAATGAATATATACATATTTTAGCATTGACTGGCTGTGTGCGTATTCTGTGTGTACTTCAACAAAGCAGCAGTCACCACTACTGGTGGCATTACACTTTATTAATTAAATGAATCTCAGAGCATGTTGAATGCAGTTTGAAGCATGTCAGAGGCTCCAAAGTGGTAAATGTACAAACTAGCAATTAATCATACCTGGTGAAGAGATCCAGGGTATGGGCATATTCAGTGGCTGAGAAATCACTTTTCCAGTCAGGGCTAATATATGTAGTTTGGGAGATGGCAGTAAAGCTTCCAATTTTTAAAATAAAAGCAAGGTAAATCATGTGGATTTGCAAGGCTTTACCAAGTTTGCTTTGTGGCACCCCTCACCCTGCAATTGTTCAGATATCCCTATCAACCATTTAAAAGTGCTTATTAGTCTTCTAACAGTTATTTAGACTTCAGAGGGGACTCCACAAGTATCTTGTATCTATTTGCTGCTCTTTATAAAAGCAACTTGTCCAAATAGCAACAGCCCTTGACATTGCCTTCTGCGTGCCATCCTTTGTGTCAATGTTTTTGTGTGGTAGGGAAGCCTTCAGAGATCCATGTGCTATTGAAATTTATGGATTCATCAGAGATCACCCATAGTAAATGCCTCTACTTTACTTCATGTAGGTAATTGCAAAATGAAACCTTGCATGTGGACACTTGACCACAAACTGTCACTTGGTGTTCTATAAAATTCCTGCAACAACCATGGTAATAAATGCTATTCTTAGCTTTGTAGGTTGTGAAATCTCAAATCTTTTAAAGCCGTCATCAAAATCTGTAGGTGAAACTTAGAAAATTTTAGTTTAAAGATTTAAAGGGGAAAAAATGGCTTTCACCTCAAACTTTAGGTCTTGATTTTTCTGATACACTTATTAAGTTATATCAGACTAAGATCTGAATTGTTACTTATTGTATTTGTGGGGATTTAGCAGTTAAAGGTTGATAAATTTTAAAAACAGTTTATAGAATAGGTTGTGCATAGGCAGGGTTCTTACTGTAAGTATAAATTAAGTTACCTGCCTAAGTATTTGCTATAACAAACCTCTTTTTTTTTTTTAAATTTCAGGCCTTACATAATTGTCAAGAAGCAAAAACCTGCAGTTACAAACAAGCATATGGAAGAACTGGCTCAAGGATACAGGTACACAATTCCAGCAGACCATATTCATCTTCACCAAGTAAATACTATGTCAGTCAGTATTTCACAGTCTTGGGGTTAGCTAATTAGAGAAGTTTGCTCTCCTATATAAATTCATTATCTTTGTACTGGAGATTTTCTGTTTAAAGTCAAATTAAGGTCTTACTTTGTTTCTGCTGTGAGATTTGGTAGGTACACAGAATAAATATATCTCACAGCCTCATCTTTCTGCAAGTGGAAGGTTTGAGGCAGTATCATCCTTCTCCTAATTGAAAAATCAAACACCTCACAGGAGTATCGACTTGATCACCCTAAAATAGGTACATTCAGAGTTTTTGGAAGTCCTTGCAAATTCCTAGTTTGTGTATTTTAAGAAAACCACATTTAGAGAAAGGCATTTAAATGTAGCCTAACTAAATTTCACAAAACCATCATAAAAACGTACCTGGTTATCCCTATATTTGCCTACATTTACGATGATGATGAGTACATGTGGGAAGATTTTATTGAGTTGTTCAAGTAAGTAACATTCATCTGTCAGAATGCGAAGCAATGAGTGGGCAACAGGATTAATTAAAAAAATACATTTTTCTTCAATATGTAATATGCACAGAACTGTACATGTAGATGTATTTATTTGGTTTAACTTTACATATTACATTCCTTTAAATATATGCTAAGTATTTTATGCTTGCAGAAATATGAGACAGTACTTCTAGTGTAATTTTTAATTTATCTGTAGGAATTTTGAAGACTTCTTGCATGAAGGCCTTGTCGAATATTTGGATGTGAATGAAGAAAATGACTGTAACATTGCACTATATGAAAATACAATCAATAAGTAAGTACACATTCAGTAACTGATACAGGAAAAACTTTCATAGGGTAACTCTCTGAAATGCAAACATATAAATAATGTTACTGTTTCCACATGCACACACTGCTCCCTTGTTAGTGGTTGAAACTATTCCACATGAAAGCTAAAGAAAGAAATCTATCTGCACACATCCTGAATTATCCATGGAAAGTTACAAAAAATGGTTTAGGTTTTGGGAGATCTGTTCCTGCTAATAACTCTCAAAAATATTAAATACTTAAAGGTATATTATTTCTTTCTGTGGATGTGGCTTTTTTTTGTTGTTGTTCTGTTCATTGGACTGCTCATTATAAGTAATCTCATCCAGTAGGTATCCAGAAGGGAAATGGTTCCACGTATTATTTGATTATCTTAGCATATCAAGGTTGTTGTTTGGAAATTTCTCTTCTGGCTGTAGAGGGACCCTAGACACCCACTTTTACAATAAGTGAAGTGCTGGAATGAGACCTTCCCTTTAACTTTTGGATGTATAATAGGCCCTGATAAAAATATCTGCATCGTTCTGTGTATTCTTTACCACATGTCTTAAGACCATTTTTGGTATGTGATTTTAATTCAGAAATGTTTCTAGATCTGTTGTGTTTTCCACATAAGTGAAGGACCTGCTGCTTTTTTTTTTTGACTCTTGTTTTCTGACTGTGATTAAAGAGCCCACATTAAAGGAAGGATTCTTTTGAAATTTTAAATCCTTCTATCTTTTTACTGGTTTTTAATGTTTCTCTGATAGTATCATGTAAACTGCAGGCTGCATATGAAATGCTGGGAATTATCTCCATGAAATGTTTCATCAGTAGATTTATGCAGAAAATTCTTTGTCTAAATAATTTGTCCTGGTCAAGTACACCTGGAAGCTAATAGAAATACATAATTTATTTCAGTGGAGCTAGATGAGACCGTCTTAATCTTTGCTAAATATAGTGCATTAACTCTGCTAATTAAATTGCATTGCTCCTACCCAGACTTTTGAAGACTTCATCACTTTAAGAAATTACTCTTGCATGCTCTTGACTGAGTTCTGTATACATGAGCAAAGGAGAGTGCACACAATTGCTGTCATTTGTGCCAAAATTAAATAACTTCCACAAAGCACCAGAGCTGAAAATTTAAGTTACAGGACAACTGACTCAGCTAGGAAGGTTAATGGGAGTGCATCATATGAAATCACTGTTTAGTCCAAAAGAGGAGGAGAAAGTGAACTTCCAGTGGGCCAGTGTGAGGAAACGACTCCACAGCAGCTGCCAGGAAGCTCAGATTATTCTTGTATTGTCCATCAATTGTTTTGAGTTTGGCTTCAATGCTGACAGTAACTAACAGAGCCATAAGTATCTGAGCTTTCATCATATGGCCACATTGCTCCTTATGTTTGGTAATGATATTCCCTACATCCTTAACAGCTGAGTTGTGTACCCCTTTCCCTAGATCATAATCTTGCATTTTAAATGGTGTGTCTATGTTGGTACAACTTGTTCTGGTGATGCAACTGATACAACCCACTATTGTAAAGTATCTCACTAACATTCCTACTTTTGTAATATAGGCTTCTTTTAGCTACAGTACCCTCTCTTTATTTTTCCAATCCAATTAGAGGGGTTTTCTTGGGAGTATTTGACTCTTGATGCATTCAGTTTCTTCTTTACACATTTGTAACTCTGCTTTTCAAACTTTAGAGGTTGCCTTTCTTTCTTGGGCCTTGTTCCAGCAGTGGCATTTTTGACCTGCAGAAATTGAACTGCCCTGTAAAGTTTGAAGGTCTCCCATTACCACTGTGGTATACTTCATATGGTAGTAGGATCTGTGTAGGTTGCATCATCTTTGGTTGAAATAGGATTGACATCACTGGAAGATGACTTGTGTTGAAAACCCTATATGCAAATGTATATCTAGTTCCACTAGATATACACTGAAGACATTCACTGACTTCACTATCAGTAAGTCTCAAGCCTATGGTTTTACTGTCTGAAAAGTGTCAGCAATTCTGTGAAGTTTGGCAAACTGGAGGAGCAGTCTCTGCTTCAAGTTTGCTACTTGTTCTTGAGACCATTCTGCAATTACTTGACTGCAATTTGGATTCTCCCATAAGTATTTTCTTAAGACAGGCTTTAGTTATCATTGCAGCTTTTCGTCAAGTGGAGAAAAATAGTAGCTGTCCTCTGGCCAGCAGGGGATTTTTAAGTTGCTCAGGTGTATTTGTGATTTATAAAGATTTCTAGGACTGATAGATAGCTTTGTTGGCTTACTCCTTAGGATTTCTAGATCTATTTTTTTCAGCTTTCAGATTTCATTATTATTCCAGTAGTACATATGTTGTTTTTCCAAGTTCCTGTTGGCACTTGTCTTCAGTCTGTGTGTGCTTGTGGGTAATTCCTTAGCCTTTGTGAGCTTACCATGCCGGGCTGTCTTGACTGTTGCCATAAGAAAGACTTTTGAGTCACTTCTTTGGCAAGGTCCTAAAGTTTGGTAATCAAATTAATTTATTTAAATAATTAAAAGAAAAACTTCCAAAAGACTTCCAAGAGAAGTCAAACATTAAAGATGGGATTTTCAGAATGCATTGGGTTTAGATGTCCGGGAGAAGCAATGTATGCATAAACCCAAGCTCTCTGTAATAAATCCAGGACATAAAAGACAGGCTTTGAATAGGTTTAGTTACAATCATCTGTATTTCATAATTCCCCTCTTCCTAATTACTTATCTTGATTTAAATTCATATCTGCCAAACTTTATTGTACACTTCATCCTTAGTTATTAATGTCTCCACTTGCATCCCAATCCATGCTATGGTTTGTCTTTATTGAGCAGGACTTTTTCTTCTGAAGCTCATGCCAGGTAGAACAAATTGTCTCTCTGTCTTTACTCCTTTTCCCTGTCTTTTTACTTCTCATCAATATTGTCTTTTAATAACATAATCACTTCCAAAATATTTGCAGAGCTTTTCAGGTAGTGTTGTATTATGTCACGTACCCATGGCACTGGATCTGGTTTGGAGACAGATGTTTTTTCTTTAACTGATATAGCTGACCTTGGAAAACTAAAATAGTTTTTTTAATACCTGAATCTGTACTGCTCTTCCTTCTTCCATCTCCCCAGTGGATTTCTGGATCTCTGAGATTAGTAATGTAATGCAGAGGGCTCTCATTACATGAGAAAACATTCCTTAAGGCATTTTGGGGCTTACTGTATAAACTGATGTTTTATTGTCTTACTGAGCTCCCTCAGGTTGTCGTTATCTGGAGGCTTTTCCTCTATTGTGGAATTTCATAAATCCTGATTTATTTCTCCTTCATTTCTTTTCACGTGGAAACACTTAAAGCCAAAAGAAAGTTGTTGGATTTTTGTAATAAATATAAAAATCCTGTAGTGAATGCATATTTTGAGGTCCTACTGAGTTACATTCTTCTGAACAGAATTGAATTTGAAGTGTTTTGAGATATTGCTGAATTAAATAAATTCTACAAAACTTGTTTGTTCACAAGTCTGCCATAATTGGTATTCTTTCTTTTAAGAGATACAACCCATTTGGAGATTGAGCCTTTCACGCTTTTGGGTGTCTGTGCTGGGCTGATTCCGTATCCTCACCACAACCAGTCCCCAAGAAACACTTACCAGTGTGCCATGGGGAAACAAGCCATGGGTAAGACTTCAGTTCTTATTCCTCCTTGAAATGTTATGTAGTTTTTGAAGCTATGTAGCAAAAGTGACAGAGAAAAATCTTTCTTTCCTGATTCACAGAAAAAGCTTTGCTAGGAAAAGTAAAAGAGCACTTTTCTAGCTTTGAGACAAAAAAGAATTTACCTCTGAAAGTTGAAAAACTTAATGTGAAAAAAGTACCAGTGAGTTTTACTTCATGAAGACCATATCTGCAGATCTTAACACTTTAAAGAAAATTTTAATAAACTGGAGCACTTTTGCTTTTTCTGTTGGGTTTTATTGGAAGTCATCCTGACTTTCAAGTTTTCAGCATATCTGCAGGATTGGCAGAGTGGTTTTTTTTTCTCCTTATGCTTCTATGGGCTGTGTGTTTCCAGACAAAAAAGAGTTAAAAAGCGTTCTCACAAAAAGAGACAGAGCACAGATTGAGGAGCATTTCTTTGACTGGTTGAGTAAGTGTCCTCGAAATAAATATATCAGTAGTTAGCATTGATATCAGAGAACAAGAAGAATCAAGTGTGTAACAGAGTGGTTAGTTATTTGAGCGCTTTCTGCAGCCGTAGTTTAGATTTTGGGCTTTTGCCATTTTGCATGAGGAGGCTGAGTAATGCCTCAGCAAAGTGACTGAAACAAAATTAATTTTCTGATCACTTATTATTTCATTTGACAGTGTCATATCTGGTCATTAAAACCCAACCATTTTGTAAATTTGCTGTTGGGGGTAATTGACAGCAGTTAAGTTCTAATCCTTTCTTTAATACTCAGCTAAACTAGCATTAAAGTGTCCAAGCCTATGGCCTGTGATCAAGGCAGAGTGAGTCCCAAGGAGAGCCTGGGCAGTCGTACATCAATTCAGACAGCTGCATTCAGACTGGTGCTCTACATGCCAGTTTCATGCCTTGAATTGATGGCTTCCTTGCAAGTTGGGAGTTTCAGTAGCACAACTCTGTGTCATGAAGAAACTGCCACATCAGTTAGGTTTACTAAACCGTCTATTTTGTGCTGTGTGCTCAAAGCTGAGACACTGCACCTTTTGTGAGACTTCTCCAGCAGAATTAATAGCAAAGTATCTGCCTTGTGCTGAACTGTCATGTTGAGCTCATGAAAATGGCAGAAAGTAGCAAAATGCATGTCCTCTATTTATTTTTTTTTTCTTTTAAGGGTGGGTGGGTGGAAAGAGAAGCAATGCAATCTTTTTCCTTACAGTTCTCCCCCATCCCATTATCTTTCCCCCACCCCTGAGTCTCTATTTTATGACTATTAGTCTCAGAAGGTTTGGTTAGTTACCACACACAGTTAAGCAGGATCAGTGTGTACAGAAAGCCAATTCAGTATCTGTGGAGTTCTTTTGTAGTTTTCTGTGTGAAGGTTTTTTTCCCGTTTTGTTTTGAGTGTCATTTGCAATTCATTGTCTGTGTTTTCTGAGGTTGGTGTATTCAGCTGCTTTGACCCTAGGTCTTGCACATTTAGCTCCTTGGATACAATCCTCTGACGTTCCTGCTGACGCTAGGAACACAAAAGCCATTGAATATCTTGAGCAATAAAAAAAGCCTTTGTTTCAGTTTGTTATGACAAAACACCTGACTCAAAGAATAAGCAGCTAGATAAAAGTAAATTTTAAAAGTTGGCACATGACTTGAGCTATATTTTGCTCTGTCTGAAGTATCTGCAAACACCTGAAGCTTTTTGTAAAAACTGCTTTAAAAAAAAGCCACTATGAGTGGCAATATTTAGGGGCAGAGAAGATTTTTCTATTCACTTACTGATCAGATGAAACCTAGAGGCTATTCCTGAAACATTGCACATACTTTTTTCTGTTTATTTTGGTGAAGAGATATGATGTAGTCCTTCAAACCCCAATCTTTAAGTAACTATCCACTTTTTGTGCTTTCTTTCCCCATACTGAAATTGCAGAGCAGCTCCTTGTCCAAGACTGCCATGTGGAAAGTCTCATGTCCAAGTCTTGTGTGTCACTCCCTTGATTGTCAAAACCTGGGGCAGTGCAGGGAGCCCCTGGGTTCTGGCTGGGAAAGGAAAGCCTTGTGCTTGTCAACACTGACACACCCCCTCTGACCACATCACAAGGCTCTGCCAGCTGCTTTGGACAGTCTTTTAAGTCTCTTTTTTTTCAAGAGCAACATCAAGCTAGGAAAAGGTGTGAAAGCACAAGTAAATGGAAAGTAGACAGCAGGGATTGTAATGAGGTCTGTAATTCAATGTCCCTGACAAGTGTTAGGTCCTAAAATATTAATATTTCCTCAGGATGCATTACATAGCCTGAAAAATACCTCCCTTTCATGGGTACTTGAGTCATCTAGTCGGAAGACTAGGGCTGTGCTGAGTGACCAAACTGGATTTCACTAAAATTAAATTGAAATTAAAATTTCTGCCCTTTGGCATAGATAATTTACTATATGTTGCAGGTTGAATTGTAAGACTGAGATGAAACTAGCTAGTAAATACAACAGCAGCTGCAAGGACCTCCGTTGAACATTCACATTTCAGTGCAAGGTTAACAGTTGTAGCTTAAAATCTCAGCAATATTTAAGATGAAAATACAAAAGTCTGTACTTTTTGCATTTAATGTGTTGGTGAAATAATGCTTAAGAGGATCAAAGGCTTCTACAGTTAAAGAAATAGTTCTAAATTGAGCTTTTTAATTCCATTGAGACATAAAAAACCAGTCAGCTTTACACATTTTACATCTGTGACTGTGTAAAAGCCTAATATGAGGAATGAAAACATACAGTTTTCTTGCCAGTAATCCTCTATATTGCACATGCACATGTGCTGCTGTGAAAGTGCTGGTGTGGGTACACAAAGCAAGCTGTACATTCATAGCCCAACTGTGCACTGCAGCTTCAACCCAAATGGCATAACACAAGTCTTGACTCAGGAAAGGAAGGTTTGGGTGTTGATTGTAACTTTAGCCTCTGAAAGAAAAGGAAGTATTTGAGGGGACCAACATAAGTGGGTGAGAGCTTTGTTGTAGAAGCTTATCGTGAAGCGAAAACTTTGATATTACTATGAAAAAGCCTCTGCTTTGCTTCTGTGAAGTAGGAAAGTCCTTTATATACTGCTCTGCCTCATACTCATACTGTAGCCAGCTGAATGCGTTAAAATTGAGTTGAGAAGATAAATATGCTTCAAGGAAGTGAGTGCTGGGGGTTTTTGACAGTTGTGAAAGCTCTTTGGTGGCCTGAGAGCCAGAGTCCTCCCAAATTTTGTACAGCTAGCCCAGAGGCAGAGAATCTAAACAAACCTCAAAGCAAAACCAGATGTTGCTGGTCATCACAGCTGGATCTGGGTGCGCTGTGGCCACTGCTCTGTGAGGAGTGTTTGTGCTTTGTGACATGATCTCATTTCGACACCTCTCCTCAGTAGTAGGCACAGAGGTACTGAGGTAGAAATGAGCCAAACTCCTTCCCCCCCACCTCCTCTAATTTACCCATAATCTTTTTAATCCACTCCTTAATCTTTCTACTTTGAAAGGAGTATTTCTAATACTTAATGTCCAAATCACTTAATGCATGTACTGTAACAATCTGTCTGGCCTGAGTTGGAGTCCCCTCCACAAGGTTTATCGCAGCATTTAAAAACTGTACTTCTTCCTCTCTTGCTTTGAGCTCATATAAAAGGACAGAATCATAGAAAATCCATGGTAGAAACAGAGGAAATACAGAATTACAGCTATTCTTTTCTTGGCATGTACAGTAATAGCCCTTTTGGCTCAAGTATATTGATTTCTGTAGCCTTGTTAATTTTGATTGTACAGTTTAATGTTGTAAGTAATACACCAGAGAATTGGATTAATGCTTATTTTAGCTGGCTGTTTGTTCTGGTGAGTTCTCAAAACTTTAGGCATCAGAATAACAATGCCTCATTTATGCTAAGTATCAATAGATAGTGTTTTTACATGATTATTTCACACTAAAGGGTACTCAGATGATAATTAAAAAGAAAAAAAAACCTGTCAGGAAATAGACAAAAAGGAGAGAATGCACACGTGCATTTACAATATATCAAGTACTGAGAAAAGCAAGAAAATGATTTTTGTTGTATCCAGGTCAACCTTGTGTGTTTTGCTTTAACCAGGGCTAATTACCAATGAAAAAAATTGGTTCTTGCTGTTGGGCTAATTATAAATGCGAGTCATTGTGAGCAGGGTTTGTTATCGTGAACTTTAATTATACTTTACTTTTGCTTGGTTGTTTGGCTGGAGCAAACAAGGGCTCTGTTCTTTCAGAGAGAAAACAGAAATAAAGCTAGTGACTCCCTTCATTTTAGCGCCCACACAGAGGGCTCGTCCTAACACACCAGTCCACTGAAGAGAGCTGCTGCTTTATTTTAAATAAGCAGATTGTGGTTTGAGGCTGTGGTTTGTTAGCCCAGTTTAGAGAAAGAATTATTTGTATAACCATTAAATCCTAGCAATTAGGAATAATATTGCTGATATATGGCATGCTTTTTTGGCTAATTTATTTCATTTGTGCTCTAGAATCACTCTCTAACCAGTGGATTTCCTGCTAGGATTGCTGTCATTTATATATATGTATATGTTTTGCATTTGATACAGTATTCACTTCCTGAAGAATAGCCTGAATACAGTTTATTATTGAGGCTCAAAATCTCAGTAATGTCAGTTGCTTCTGGCTCCCACACAGTAGCAGTACTGTTAGGCTTATCTGAACTGCTGGTAAAAATGCCAGTTTTGAAATCTGTGAAATATCTGAAAAGAAATCATTTGGGTTACCTGAAACATATAAAAGTGTCATTTGAAATCCTTGATATATAGGGGACTTCCACAGATTTTTACTGGGGATGTAAAGGACACCCTTAAAGTGTAAAAGGTGGGTAAGACTGGTGCTCCAGGCCTCATCCTGTCTTAGCATCCCTAACCAGTGAACCATAGCAGGTACAGCATCTCAGAGGAATAAAAAATTTCAAGCATTTTGAAAGTGAAGTTTGGCTTGACTTTCTCTTGGAAAGAGTTCTCCCAACACCAGGAATATGTACCTATCTGTGAAACATTTAAGTTGAGCTTCACTGCAACCTATCCTGAGAGGACACAAATGATTCATTCTAAATACAGAGGGGGAAAATGATTTAAACCTCTTAAGTTTTAAATTTGGAAGTATATTTTCTTATCTGTATGCTAGGAAAACCAGGGGTTTTGAGTCAAAAGTGGAATTGGAACAATGTCTAATTGAATTCTAAGAGAATATCAGAAATAGTGGGGCCTCCAGGTGGTGGGCCTTGCAGGGTGGGACTGCAAAGGTCTTCAGTGTTGAGGAATGCAGGCCCTACCAGCTTGTGTCTTACTGGAGACAAAAAAAATACTTTTCAAGGATGATTATCCAAGAAAAAGACAGAAAATCAACTGCTAAAAAGCGGGAGACAAGTAAAGCCTGTCAACTCTACCGTGTTTTTCTTGTCATTTGAAAATGCTGTGCCCACATCATTGAATCTACTTTCTGGAACCAGGGGAAGTGCAGGCCACCTGTAACAGTTCATTTTCAGACAGTAGCTGTTGAGCTCTCTCTCCATTCTTGTCCTTGGGAAGGGTAGACCTGTTTTAGTTTAGGAGAGAGCTTAGTACCAAGGACAGGATAGGTCTTTGGAAATGGTTTTAGAGTTTGATTTTCTAGACATTTTATGTAAATGGAAATTGCAAGTAGATGTATGTAAAATGTGAAGCTGACCTTCCCAGTGAGCAGATTTGTGTTCAGATGTGCTTCCTGGCCATGTGAAGTCTTTCTTATACACTGACTGCCTTGACCTTTCCAAGAAAGCAGCCAGACTCTGAAATTGCATGACAAAATGGAAGGGTTTTGAAAGACTTACATCCTAAGCACAGGTACTGCAGAATATTTAGCACTTAAAACTTTAAAATGTTAACTTTTCAGACTGTAATTTCTTAATTGCTTAGAGACATAGCATACTCCTGGTACAGCAAACTCCAATAACATATGATTGCCTTAACTTTTGTTCTGCTACACAACAGTTTATGTTTCCCTGCTGGGTGTTAATTATTTTTTCCTTAGATTTCAGGAGACACTTTGGCATTCTGATGGGACTGGGCCAAAAATTTCAGTCTCAAGCTGGGAGGTCTATACAAAGGGTTGAATTCTGAATTGTAAATTTAAAATTAATTTCTTGTAAAAAGACAGATGTATTATGAGTGGACTTCTACTGTATCATTCTATCATTGATGCTTCTAATTTCAGAAAATAAATAAGACTTGGCTGCTGCTAGTGGTATGCTTTGTTAATACTTTGTCACATTCTAACACAGGCTGCTGTTAAACTAATTATTGCCCAAAAAAGGAAGGAAATGTGATGCTAAAGATGAAGAGCTTGATCCACAGTTTCTCTTGAACTCAGCAATTCTGTTGATTCTCATGAAATTTTGGATCAGGTCTCTGAAAGACAAGTTGAACACAAAAAACCTCAAAGCCAGTGGCTAGGAGAACAATAAAAGCAAACTTCATACTTGCAGGACTCAGTGTTGTGATTAAAAAAACCCATCTTATTTGCATTTAGTCTAATAGCGTTTATTTCTTTTGTTGTTGTTCTTTTTATATTGATGCTTAGGTTTTCCTCTTCAAGAGAAAATGAATAATTCTTCTGGAAGCTTAAATTAAGAAACTACTTATATATTTATTTAAATATAATAATGTAAAGTTGTTTTGGTTTGGAGTCTCTTATTATTTTTTCCCCTTCTTTTCTTGAAGAATTTCTGTGTGATTTAAATTAATTTGCATTTTGGTAACTTTTTAGCCTAAACATTTCTAGAAAACTCACTAATGTTCACTGCCTTTGTTTTTCTTTTACATGCAGGTACTATTGGATACAATCAAAGAAACAGAATAGATACTCTGATGTATCTCCTAGCCTATCCACAAAAGCCAATGGTAAAAACAAAAACAATAGAACTGATAGATTTTGAGAAACTCCCGGCTGGACAGAATGCCACAGTCGCTGTGATGAGCTACAGTGGCTATGATATTGAAGATGCTCTTGTCTTAAATAAAGCCTCTTTGGACAGAGGTACGATCCATCAACTCTTTCCCGCTTCTCCAGTGCATGTTCCAATATATATTCTAATAAACTTGTTTTCTCCTTGTGTTATCCTGTAATAACTTTCATTGCAGTTACGACCATTAGATCTCCAGTTAAGAAACTGAATTCCCAAACTGCTTTGAATGCTTTTGTTTGTTTTCTGTATTAGTGATTGTAACTCCATGCATACAACAGTGTGATGAAGTTGCCAACATGCATATAAACTTCTGAGTCTGGATATTATAAGACAAAAAGGCTAACTTCTGACCTCAAATAAAAAAGTGCAAATACTTAGTTTACCAAAAGCATAAGGCATGAGTTAATCTGTTCTGTTGGGCTTGCTTTTTAGATGGTTACCTGACCCTTTGTTCATTACTAACAGAGAGGTCTCATTATTTCCACCAGTAACAAAAGCAGTAGATGAAATTAGACTTACGAATGTATTTAGGAAAGGAATACAACCCGAGGCAGTTTGTGTCTTTTGGAAGTTGGTGTTCTGAGGAGGCAATAGCAGTATTGCCTACTTTCTGAGAGAAAATAATAGTATTGTCTAAAGCAAAATAATTTAGTGTTTATTCAGAACTAAATTGATTAACCTGCTTCCTTAAAAAAATACCAAATCTGTGGTGCAGTGAATGTTCTAAAAGTACATAAGTACCAAAGGGAAGGTTAACTAACAGAGGCCCATGTTTGTGTCAGTCTAGCCTGTCTCGCTCCCGCTACACTTCTTCAGCACTTTGTGTTAATGCTGCTGAGGCCTGGAGGAGAGTTGCCTGATAACTTAGTCTCTCTTCTTTCCCTTTTCTAAATAAATTCCTTTGAGAGCGGACGTAGTGCAGTGATCAAATTGGTTTTAGTTTCGGGTGGCCAAAATCAGATTCTTCCATCACTTTATTCCCCCTCTCCCCAACTCCCTCCTAGTTGCTAGGCAGCAATAATAGTATTCCTAGACATGTATCTTTGGCATTAATGTCTGCTGCATTTAATTTATGCCTCCTTTTCTGAAACAACAACAGGCATGATTTAAAACTGAATGTTTTCTTTTCTGGTAGACTGGTAACATTTACAGGGACTGTGGTGCTAGTCAGGAATTACTTGACATAATCTAAAGATATAGATGTACTGTATGTGGCCACAACCATCTTTCAAATGAACTAAAATAATGCAGGGTTATTAGCAAGCCTTGCTCTTGGCTCTCTGTAATTCTAAATGTGTTTAAAGTCTTTAGTACTGTGGTTAGTTGTTGTACTTGGAGAGAAATTCCAGAGATGCTACTTTTCTCATCTAAAGCCCAAAACCTGTTGATTTTATAATAACAGGTAATTCCGAATTCTTTCAGCTGAGGGGAAAAAAGAGTAATGGGATGATTATACTAAACACTCGGTTAGTACTTTCCTGGTAGGATATCTTATGCCAGCCACAAACATGAGTAAAAGTTCAGGTTTCTTAGACCTCATGAAGGGAAGAGGTGCTCCTCTCGAGGGCCCCTATTACAGTGTCCTCTCCCATGCTACATCTTCCTGGAGACCACCAAAATGATTCAAGAGAGTCAGCGATTTCAAGAGAAATGATGTATGTGTGTATCTGCAGAGATACAGAAGCAGATTAGCACAATCCTAATTCTAGATCCTGATCTAATTAGGATGAGACTGCAGTGCAATGTCTAGAAAAAAGTAGCATACATGATCTGATGTTTAAATTGTGCACCACTAGGTATCCATGTACGACATCATGCATATTCAAGCTAATGAGTAATCTAACTAATGAAAAATATATCATATTCTGTAGGTCAGCAGGTGAATCTGACTTCTTGTTTCATTCTGATCATGTGTTCTAAAGGATCTTTGAACTCCTTGGCAGATGAGTTTGTGTTCCGTTTTAGGTTTCGGGAGGTGTCTTGTGTACAAGAATGCCAAGTGTACACTGAAGCGTTACACAAACCAGACGTTTGATAAAGTCATGGGGCCGATGCTGGATGCAGCTACCCGTAAACCAATCTGGCGCCATGAGATTTTAGATGCTGATGGTATCTGCTCTCCAGGTAGGTCAGACTGCATGTTCACTCATGGCATGGTCATCGTCTTAGTGGAAATTAATGTTCTGTCACTATTTCCTGTGCACTTTGTTTTGTACTTAGCGTTTGGGGAGGTTTTTTTGTCTTGACACTATTGTAATGGAAAATTTTAAAAAGTTAGTTCCTGAAAGCAACATGTTACCAGTCATCCGTTGGGCCGTGGTGGGGGTGGTTTATGTATGAAAAAAAGGTAGCTTTATACTTAAGTACAAGAGTGAGTCTTTAATAATGTGAATCTTCTGAAGCGTTAGAATTTGTATTGTTATATTCCCAAAGTGACAAGCTTTTAGTACTGTAGCTTTATCCTGTTTGTCTGTCATGTACTGTTGTTTTCTTAAGGATAGAGTTAGATTTCTTATTATTTTGATTTCATGTATCAAAATCTCCTAGCAAGATATCAGTTAATGAAGTTGTTTGAGAAAGTAACACCTTATGGTTTTAACGCTTTAGAAAGACATTTTGGGAGAGATAAGAAAATATATAGAAATACAAAGATAGGTGTATGACTTTCCAGTGGTGATAGATTTGAGAAAGAATCCTCCCATACTGTCATCCTTTAGTTGGAAAATGGCTTAATAGATCAGCTGAGATCTAGTAGGAAATGTGTTTTAAAGGGCACCAAACATAATTCCATTATAGTAACACAATTGGGTCAATTTGGCTCTTCAACATATCACAATGGAGCTTTCAAAGTTAATTAAGAAAAAAAGGCAGGAATCTTCTGAAGTATTGGATAGATAGGACTGGGCTGGGCTCCAGACTGAGATTGTTCTCAGCATGTAGGTAAAAACCTATTTGAGATAGTTCATGTGGACAGAAGAGAAACAGGCTGAAGTTCAGTGTAATTTAGTGGAGGAGGTGGGAGGTAGGTACTTGGTGTGCGGTTGTATCATTGGGCATCTTACTGATCTGGTTTTCAATGTAAAGGGCAGGATTAGGGAACGGAGCAGGGAAGAGCTGTGTATCACACCAGTATCAATAGAAATATGTAAATACAAGGGGAGACTGAGAGTAGTCTTACACAGCTCATTGTGGAATGATGGGCTGTCCCAAATCTAGGTGTGAATTTCTAAAGTTTGTCATTTGAAGTGTTCCCTGTTAATTTTCTCCATACTTAGAGCAGATGACTTCAGATGTTTTTGTACAGTCTTTTGACTCAGAGTATGTTGAATAGGTGTTCTCATAGTGCACCCAGCATGCTATCTGTTCAGCTTTGGTTTACCAAAGAAGGCTGGTTGAGTGATACTCTTACCATTCAATATTTAATAAAACAACAGAGCATACTTCTTGGGCATGTTCCTCCCAGTTTGTCTTCCAGCTTACATTTTTTTTTAAGAAAAGCTTGAAATATATTTCTAACTCAGTCAGATACATTTTTCATGGTGCTTTTTCTTCTTGTTCTATGTAGGTGAAAAAGTAGAAAATAAGCAAGTCCTTGTGAACAAATCTATGCCAACTGTGACCCAGACACCTCTGGAAGGAAGCAGTGTGCCTCAGCAGCCACAGTACAAAGATGTGCCAGTAACGTATGTTGCAATATAACTTTAGAGCTGGGCAAATTACATGAAAGAGAAAGGTGTCTGAGAAAATACTCAATTCTAGAAAACTCCCTTCTTCAACTATAACGATATTTGGCTTTTGTTTGTTTAATTGAATATCAAGAAATTTGCTATATATGAGAAAGCTTTTGCTGTCAAGAAGAGCCCATGTGAAAAGAAATATACCTTGTTCTTTGCAAGTTCAGCTTAATTCTCCCTT
>JACBWW010000005.1:3625235-3807747 GCA_020086605.1 Lanius collurio
ATGGCCGTCCAATGGTGGCTCCTGTGTGTGTATATATATATATATATATATATATATAAAATCTTTTCTCCCCATATATAAGTTCCATAAAGATTACAGTTTGGTCAGGACCTTATCAAGATAATATAATACAGATAGTTGTCTGTAACTTATGTTCATAGAAGTAAAACTAATGTTCTGGCTTCTTTTACTAGCTACAAAGGTGCCACTGATTCTTACATTGAAAAAGTAATGATTTCATCAAATGCAGAAGATGCTTTCTTGATCAAAATGTTGCTGAGGCAAACCAGACGTCCAGAAATTGGAGATAAATTTAGCAGTCGTCATGGGCAGAAAGGTAAAGGACACATTTAATAAAAATATCTTCATGTTGTATATGCCTACTATACATGCATAATATCATCATGTATGTTTCCATTGATTGGTTCAGATCTTTTATGAATACAGTGATAGAAGGTTGTATCCCTTTTTTTGATTAAGTTCACCTAATTTAGCAGTGATGTTTCCGAAACAGAGAAGTATTGGCAAAAACAACTCTCGGTTGATCTATGAATCTGGAACATAAGGTAGTTGCCCTTTTTAAACCAGAACAGGGTTTTGAGGTTTGGTTGGGGTTTTTTTCCTAAGTGAGAATTTGAGTTTAGGTGATAGATTTGTCAGGGGGTTATCGAGAGCGAAATTGGAGAGATTCTGCATGGACAGAAAAGATGAGAGATGAAATTGGAATGTTTGCAGGTTGGTACAGACATTCTGCTCTGAAGACAAGACTGCAGGTAGATAGCTCAGGACCATGGTGTCAAAAGGGGGAAGCAAATCGGGAACACAACTAGGAGTGCACCAGCAGAGAACAGAAAGAAAAGGGAGAATTTTTTTTAAAAATACACCTAGGACATGATTGGAGCACCTCTGTATCTTCAAACCAAACCCTGAAAATGAGTACCAACAAGGAAGCTGTTGGTGGCATGCAGTTCTCAAGTTCTAATGTTACTAGGAAAATGAAAATCAGGAACCTTCTTTCATTTCTGCTGAAAAAAGCAGTGAGCTCCCTTTGACCTGAATGTAAAAAAATATGAGTCTCAGATCATCCTCTGAATCTCAAAGAGTTGGAAGGTGTGAAAAGAGTGTTAAGAAAGAACTGACTGAAAACAGTCTGACTGTAACCAACTTAAAAGCATGTTTTGTTCCTATTGGTGTCAGTGTGGGACAGGTTTTGACATGTTCTCATCATTCTGTACACTTGGAAAATCAAGATTTGTTGTATTTGCAGCATGACCTTCTGCCTTAGTGTATGTGCTGTGCTATTACCTGAGCATCGTAATCTTGTTAAATTTTTAGGTCTTATTTTGGCTTGAGAACATTCCCATGTCTCTTGTCAGATGTGATGGAGAGACAAAGAGGTTGAGATTACCAAATCCTTTCCACTGCAGCCCATACACCCCTTGGGATCCTGTCTCAATAACTACTGGCCAGGTGTAACTGAAGTGAAAGGCTGCATCCCTGTCATGAGACCCAGAGCTAACCACAGTAATCCACGTTTCTGTAGCATCCAGGTTAGGTGATCAGGACATCTACCTACAGCAAACCTGTCAATCAGAAGAGGCAAAATGGGTGCAAAAGGCAGTAGCTGATCACAATGACAGCTGTTACCAGATGTTGCCTCAAGTTTGTGTGCTGTTAAGATTACCTAATACTTGCTAATACTTTCCAACTCTCTCCAAGATCACTTGTAATTCCACAGTGTCTTTCCACAGACCCACGAAATTGATTTTTGAAACTCTGTATTCTCAGGAAATACTTCCTTTGTTTCTGTTGTTATTAAGGAAGAGAAACTCTTCTGATAAGCATTGAAACATTTTTCTTGATTTTATATTTAAGATGGTTTTTAATCTAAAAATACAAAGCTATTCCCACAGAGACCCCAAGTGATTTGGAAACCAGTACTGTTGAAGGTTTTAAAAAAGGTAAAGAAGCAGCAGTACATACTTGACTTTCCTTATAAAATTGAGTCAAGTTCTTGCCCTACAGCCTTATAGGATAGTTTTGGTAAGTGGGGGGAGGAAGGTCATTAGCTTTAGAGACAAACAGAAAGAGTTGAGCAATTGGAATGGTTCAACTGCCCCATTCTTTCCTTTTCTCAAGGAAGGTCCTCCTTCAGGAAGATTTTGTATAGATTCTCTTTTAAATACTTATTTAGTCTCATACACAGTGAAGTTGTGCAGTGCTTAAGAGCCTATGAGCACTGTTAGAGCAACGCCTCGTTCTTGATGTAGCTTTGTCTTATTGGACCCTTCTCCTTATAAGTGGTGTACAGCATTTTAGCAGCAAGTTATTACATAACAATACAATCAGTACTGTTGCGGTGGACCCCCCTGGGTTCCCCCCCCCTCCCATCCGGGTCCCTGCCATGTGACTGAGGTGGGTCTGTCTAATATTCCAGCAGCCCGGGCTCTGATCTGGTTGGTTGTTTATCCCAGCTCTGCCCCTGGTATCCTCTTTCCCCCCTCTCTGTGACAAAACTAGGTGGATGAGAAGCTCTGCCCTCTCACCTCACCGACTTTCACCCAGGTCAGGTGCTCTGTCCCCCCCAGGTCAGAGGGAATAAATGACTTAACATCATAAGAGGTTTGAGCTGTATTTCTCTTCTCAACTTCTGCTTCTGCTGAGTAGCTGTCACTAACGCTGGCTTAAAGTGGGGCTGCACAGTCGAGGGATATTTAGGCTGTTTGTAAATGGTTTAAGATATTCCAAGACATAAAGAGGCAAGCTCACCACAAAATTAAGCAGTGGACAAGCTAATCAACCACCAGACAGTACCGTGCAGGACAAATTTTCGTACTAGAATTTTTTCAAAAAGCCAATGAATTATATTAAAGAAGCCTCTTTGTTAATCGTGATAAATATTTATAGGGATTTGTGTGAAAAATTTAAGCAGGTTAGGTTTTTCTCCTAGTTTAAGCTATTAAAATGCACCTATTGAAATAGTTGAACAGAATGTAAATGGAACTGATTTTCATATCCCTCCAAAAATTAATAAAAAGACTGCTCCGCAAATGTAGAACCATGAGTGGAAGAATGACAGAAGGAAGCAGAATTGTGTCAGGTAGGCTGCAGTATGGCTGTAGGGTGCTAAGGGCCTTCCGTATGACAAAATGAACATAAGACATCTAATAGTCTAGAGCAAGTAACTACTGGTGGAAATCCCAGGGTAATGAAGAGCAATATCCTAAATGCTGTAGGAAACTTTGAGGGCACCCATAATTATGCCTGGCATTTCATCAGGTTAACAATGGCTGGTCACCCTGTATCTGCGCTTAGGACCTATAGTAATAATAATAAGCCAAACCCATCAATGATTAAGAATGTGCCTTTCAACTTGGTTTTGGAGATATGAGCAGGAACCTTGCAGCAGATGTGTGACAGAGTTTGCAGGCATGTGCCTGTAGCTATCCTGTACATCAATCTGTAGTAATCCCTTGTGATCAGAGGAGTGATCATATTCCAAATTATTACATTTTTCTAGGACTCATTTACTAGCCTTCCTGGCAGTAAACCTCTCCATTCACTGGCTTCTAGTGCATTATAGAAAAAGCTGTAACAGTAAACAAGAGAAAGGAGAAATATGGAGGTAACATTTGATAGATACTAAGAAAAAAATACTTAAAAGGACAGTGGAGTTCACCGTTTTGCAGCTTAATTGTACAGTGAGGAAGCCAATACTGACAATAGCAGAACTGGAGAAAAGGCATGAAAAGGAAAGGGAGAATCTCCTTTGAGAGCTTTTTAACATTGCATCTAGTACCATCCTCTGACATCAAGTGGGGAAGGATCAGTCATATCAGAAGAATATAGTCAATCATGAAACAGAAATTATAATACTAACAGTTTAACTTTTTCTATTGAGAGAATTTTTAATTAGCTCTGAATTTATTCTCTCATCTTGGTCTGAATGCAGGTGATTACCACTTCAAGTTTAATTTGTGAATGCTAGCTTTAAGCCTGTCATAGAACCATTTAAACATACAATGAGCTTAAACTAGCAAGTACCTTGGTTCAGTGAGAAGGAGAAAAAGCACATGTCCATCTGCATTGCCGTCTTTTTTGTGAAATATTTTTATTTTCTAGAAGGAATGCATGAAGATGAGATTTGATTTCAAGGAAACGTAGTAGTAGTGGGTTCTAAATAATTGAATATGTGCAAAATAAGAGATTGCACAAATCACGTCTCAAACTTTTTGATAGCCTTTTTCCTGTATTACAAATTGATTTGTATTTCAAAGCTGTGCTCTGTCACTGGAGCAGAAGGAAGCAGAGTAAGGGAATTAGAAAGTGTCTGGGATACAACAGATTAAATCTCACAAACCAGCTTTAGCCTTTTGTTACAGAAAAGCCTTTCGTTAAATATGTAGGTAGATTTTGTAGGCCTCTGTAATAATACAGATCTATGTCACTGCCTCTGTATTTGCTGCCTTCTTTGTGTCCTCTCACATGTCAACATGGTATTGGCAAGGGTCACCACTTCTGGCCTGTCCACCACACCCTCTTTTCACGTGCATCCATGTTTTAAGTACACTCCTTCCAAGAAGTAAAAAGTTGCCTGTCCTTCAATGCCTCTCAAGAAAAAAGTAGATGGGGAGAAGAAAAAAAACCCAAACAAATTAGGCCACCATGTTGTCCTCTGAAATGCAAATATTTTGCTTTATTTTAATATTCATCTTCAAATTGGATGTTGCAGTAAGATCTTTGGGTCTGGGACTGTCTCTGTAGTCTGTAAAGTTATTAAGCTTCTAGTGTCTCACAGATAAATCCTCTCTGGTAGTTGTCCTGAACTGCAGGACTTTGTTCTCACTATGCTGCATCATATATTTTCCAGAAGGATAAAGAAACTTTTTTGGTTAATTATTTTGTTGTTTTAATCTTGTACTTTTCAAGCAAAGTCACTTTTCAAAGCACAGAAGGCAAAAGGATTGTTAAGCTAAAGAAGCTTCATCTGAGTTCCATACAAAGTAAATTATTATATTTCCAGATTTCCTCTTGCTTTGCTACAAGTCACAATGAGGAAAAAGTTGGTCTCCTTTGATGTGAAAAAAAGCAATATAACACTTCTCTGAAAGAACATTTCTCAGTCTCTCATGTGAAAAAGGATTAACACCTCCAACAAAGGTCCTGTAGATCACAGAACTAAGCAGCAATACTGAACAGTATTCCTGAGGAGTGGAAAAACTGTATTTAAGCAAGAGGTTGTTTGAACTGGCAAACAGAAGCTTTTTAATAGCTGAAGATCTAAGATAAAGGATTAAACCTTTCTGAAGTATCTGCACTTAAACAACTCTAAAGACAAGGATGCAAGTTTAAATTCATGAAAGATGGTCTTTGTTTTCCTAAATGAACCACGTTCTTTAGTGTCAAAACAAAATCCATTCACAGCATTATCAACTACATAAACTTCATGACAATACCACTTATCTACCAAAGTCCGACCTTGCTTACTTTCTGAAATTTTTACTAGCTTGATCATATGCCATCTGCTTGCCTAATTTCATAGTGGAGATGAATTTATCTTTTTCCTTTTAATGGGCACTTTTATAGTACGGATAAGCAGAACATTTAAAATAAAATGTTAGTTTTAAATGGCTACTTGTGTCATTTTCCCCCATGTTACAAGTCAGACTTAGTACTTTAATAGAACATCAGTGGGTTTATAGTCATTAAATGGTTGAAGTGGCATTAAAAGGAATTTGCTCTTAATCGGCTGCAGGAATGTGGGATGATTAGTAGTTATTAGGCATCAGGGAAGGTAGGGATTTCCTACCATATTTTTATCTTCAGAAGTTGAATTTGAGAAAATGTCAAAATGCCATTAAAACTTCCCATTCTGTTTTTTTCTGTTTATTTTTAACAAAACTGCTGCTTAGCTCACTGTCTTAAGAAGAAAATTACTGCATTTTTTATCTTAAGCAGCAAACAGGTAACCTTCTGACCTTTTCAGTAAGTCCTCAACTGAACCTCTGAAATTAGGGTAATTTAGCATTTTATGGCACAGAATAAAAATCTCTAATTCTGTTTCCAAATAGTGTATCCTGAAAACACATTTTATTAAGCTCTTGACTCATTCAGCCATGTGTATTTTGTAAAGTTCCTATGGTTATTGTTTTACAATAGCTGCTTCCAGAAGCATTGTAAGGGTTTCAATTAATCAGCTCTTTGTGTGCTTCAGACTATGCAAATTTATCACATCAGACCATTCAGCAGCT
Organism: Lanius collurio; assembly: GCA_020086605.1. NCBI lineage: Eukaryota > Metazoa > Chordata > Aves > Passeriformes > Laniidae > Lanius > Lanius collurio. The sequence continues at coordinate 3,631,487 of JACBWW010000005.1, forward strand.
CATGGGAAAGCAGTGTACAAACTGTATTGTCTTCTAGCACCTCCTCTCATTTAGAGTGATGTTTTTAATAAGAAAACTAATCAAGTTTACTTATGCATTATTTATCTGTTAATTTTAATTCTGTTCTTTACCTCTTATGTCAAATGGGATGTAGCAAGTGATATGATAGATCAGTGAATGATTCAATACTGAACAAAGCTTATGTGATGCAGCACTTTTTTTTCTTCTAGACTTCTTTTATGCTTAGTTAGCCAACACAGTATGTAATTAGAGAGTTTTGAAGCAGCTGTACATTTTTTTGTTCAACCTTACTAATTTTTGCAAATCTGTCACTTGTCCATAACATACAGTGCTGTTACAGCTACAACTTTGCTTAATTATGTGATGTAGTCTTATTTCTCAAGAGTATTTCCAAATTCTGGCAAATCTGGCAACGCTAAAATAGATGCCTTTCAAGTCAGTTTTAGCTCTTTTACCACCGTATCATTAGAATAAGTAAACAAGCACGTTTAGTAATGCACTTCTTTTTATCTTGCTGATAGAAACTGGTAATGCTGCTGCTTCTATTCACGTCGTCTCCTTTGCTTCTAATGTCCCTCCTGCTGGTAGTAATTAGTTTTCTATATTAGGTTGTTTTGACTTATTTGATGATTTTTTTTTCATTTGGCATGTGTGTGTGTAGAAGGCACCTTATCGTAGCCTGGTGAAAAACTTTCCCATACTGTTGTGTTCTGTCCCTGCCCCCTCCCGGCCGCCCCCCCTCCCCCTCTGCGCCGAACCGAGGTTTTACAAGTCTGGCTGTGCTCGTGTTTGTTAGCAAACTGTAAAAGCAACCCCACGAAAGGTACCAGCTCTGGAAACCTGAGTTTCTCCTGGTTAAGGAAAGAAACTCACACAAAAGTGCAGGGGCGAGGGGCTCTTTATGCTGTCAGTGCCTTGTGGAGGTACATGGGTTTGAGATGCTGTCAGCGTTGGTGCTGATAGTGTGTGTGGGGCTGGGGGCCATCATGCATAGTCAGGGGGCTGTCATTTATTGGCTGCCATACAATAGCATTGAAAAACACTGCCTATGGCTGTTTTATACTTGCATGTTAAACCACTGTGGATGTCTGATTTAAGGTTATTCTAATTTAAACTGTTACCCTTGCATTAAGCTACCATGCTTATTAGTCCACTTTTTTTTTTTTTTTCTTCTTTTTGATACCGTAGAAGAATTTCTTAGCATTTTCACTGGTTTTCCCTCTAAGGTGACATTACAAAATTTATACACCAAAGGTTTTTTTCTTAAATTTAATTTCTTGTTCAGTTGAAAAGAAATGTGATGTAGCAAGTTTCTAGATGCTTTCTTGCTCAAGCACATAACCCTCTTGTTAATCCACATTAAAAAACACATGTTTTTTGTTCTGGCTGCAGCCTTTTCTGATTGTTAATACTTGATTCTGGTTCCACATGAGACACCAGAATGTATAGGTGAGAGCCATTCAGGCCCACTGCAGTATAGAATTTAGTCTCAAGTTGTATTGCTTGACTTCAGATGCAGCATATAAAAATTGCGAGAGGGAGGGAAGCGGATGAAACCAAATTATTTTGTACGTCCTCTTATGAATGCTGGGGATCAATTTTCATGTGATGTCTAAATCAGTAACAATTAAGAAATACTAACCTCTAGAAGAGCCACAGAGCAAAACAGCCTCCTAGCTTGTGTGTGCCTTATTTATGAATATTGTATGGGGAGTAGTTGAGCAGCTCATTTGTGAAATGCAGTTCGTACTTGAACAGGGTTTGGAACTTGAGGCTGTTTTAAATCCTGCCTCCACTCCTTTACTGTTTTATTAGCCAGTTGCAAGTGATAATTCCACTTACATGGATTAATTCACTTGATCACTTTCTTGCAGCTGTTGGCTTGCCTGGTACTGCTCTGCTGCAAAATAAAAGAGTAGCAAATTCAGGAGCTTAAAGTGTAGACCAGCAAGCATTGGTCTCCAAAGAGGTTCTGAAAGTAAGCAATTGCAAAATAAAAGCAGGTTTACATTTTGAAATAAATTGCAGTTATTTGCTTTTAGAAGTAGCACTGTATATAAGAAAGGTGTCTTTCAGCTTTTTTAACAGTTGAATGAACTTTCTTAAAACATACAGTACGAAGAAGTTTCTCTCTGTCCTCTAAATACACACAGACATGCTATAGATCTGCTACAGGCTCTGCAACTTTGTAAAATATAGAAGCTTAGAATTGAGGCTTTATAGCTTTCCCTTTTTTTCTTTTTTCTCTTTTTTTTTTTCTCTCTGTAAAATAGAAACTTTATAAATGGCCTAGTGGGCTTCACATTGCTGGATTCTGTCTAAATATTTTGTTTTTAACTTCTAAGCTCATTATGCTGTCTTTGTGTTAACTTGTATTAAAATCTGTCAGCTATGACTGGTCTCATAACCACAGTCAGCGGACCAGAATAAGTTAATTATTTACTTGTGTCACTAGTGCTCTTCATCTAATGAAATGCACAGCTGTGTTAGATCTGCAGTTGGGTGTGTAGGTCCTATTGTTACACAAGTCAGCGGAGGGTAGAAGCCGCTATGATGGAGAGCCCTCAGTTCTTTCTGCTGTTCTGCCTTTCTGTGTCGATTTCATGGATCTTTTATCATTCACTTTCACACAAAACAAACAACACAGTGGCTGTCTGCTATGGGAACCAGCTTGGCATATAAAAGGTTTTCAGAGCCTAAAGTAATTTTAAGTTAGCTAAGATTTAATTTTTGGCTTACAGGTGCCGTGAAGTCCAGATGCAGCCTAATGCTTTCTTAGAAGTAAATGCAAATAAGGCAGAATGCATGCACAATAATACACATACAAGAGAGTATTTATGTATAAAATTTTAGGACAAAAAAAGCTGTGCAGCGAAGAGATAGTGGGTTGGTTTGAGTTGGTTTTTTTTTATTTTCAGCAAATGATTGCTGCTTGGCAGGGAGGGCTGGAAGGATGTTATTGATTTATCACAGTAGAACAATGAAAATTAGTTTCAATAGGTTTAAAAACTAAATACAACAGCACACACACCCTTGCCCCAGACTTTTTTTTCCTGCTCCCTTCCCCCATACTTACCATTCTCATTCTATTAACTACTGTCCCATACACCTATCCCTGTCTTGCTTGGACAGTGGAAGAGGAGCTCCCTCCTGAGCAGACGCCAATATCCCCCTGTGAACTGGCTGGTTGGGGGATGCCTTTTTAGGGATGTAACCAGTACCCTCAGTCTTCCAGGAGCCCCCTCCACTCCAAGACTGTTCCCAAAGCGTGCTCTGGCACAGTTGCAGCAGGCTGATCTCAAATAGCTTGCAGACTTTTTCAGTTCTAAGGGCTTCTGGAAGAAATTGTCCAGCTGAAACAGTAGCTTTGGTTCAAAGGAGTATGGGCTTAAGCAGCTGCATTTTAGCACCTGAATTTGAATGTTAGATCTCTTGATCATTTATAGCTGCAATATGTTGATCTGCAGAATTCACTGTAGAAAGTTGTAAGGGTTGGAAGGAAAGTTTTGAGATGCATGATAGACCATTTTAAATGAATTTTCATGTTCCTATTTATTCTTTCTGCAATAGTTTTAGAGTTTGGACGGTTTTCTTTGTTTTATATCCAATACTGATAGAGACTGAAAAAAGCTTCCAAAACTTTTAAAGGGACAGTTTGTGTTCATGGGCTGACAAAATAAAAGCAGTCTATAGAGTGGATTGTACTTTGTAATTCATCAATAGCAGTCTTTGCTCAGCAAACAGATGTTACCAGAAAAAAATCTTTGTTATTTTTTTATTAATTTTCCCCTACTTAGCTCTTCTCAATCCCTGTCAACGTCCCATTTGATATGTTTCTATTGACAGTATTTACCAGGGATACATATGATAAATAAATTTCAAATAAATAATAATTTTGTATGTCCAAAGACATAACCTAAGAGGCCAAATTTTTTAATTTTTTCTTTCAGGAAATTATAGCATCAGCTTTAAAAACTAGGTCCCCCTTGATTTATTCCAGTCTGACTGGACAGAAGTTTCTAGTTGCTTCTGAAAATAAGATCCAAAGCTTTCTTCCCCTAATTTGCTAACTCACAAATCACTGGGAGCATCATGTAAGGGTATGCTAATTTTGTCAGTCCTGTCACAAGAACTCTCTTCTAGTCTGCATTTGGGAGTACTGGTCATGGTAATGAATCTGAGTAAAAAGTGATCCATGAGAAAGAGAGGGGGAGGAAAACACTGAAGAAAATCTGGTGATGAGCGTCAGCCCTGCTGGTGGTTTGCTGTTTTGTGAATTGAAATGTTTTCTCTTCTGCAGGGGTGTGTGGACTGATTGTTCCTCAGGAGGACATGCCCTTCTGTGATACTGGGATCTGCCCAGATATCATAATGAACCCTCATGGCTTCCCATCGCGTATGACGGTGAGTGGTGCTGCTCGATTCAAGAGACACCATCCCCCAAGAAGGAAAGAGAAGGGGGTCAGCCACTAGCGACAAAAAAGCTTGAAGCATGATTTCACTGAGAATATTCTGCAGTTGTCATGCCATACACTTGTTCTGCTATGAGTAGTCAGTCCTCTGTTTCACTGTTTTGAAACATCCTACTGTAAAAGGAGTAGAGTTGTAGGCTCTTTATGCATCGTTCTTGCTCTGTGTCAAGCTAAGAGGAATGCAACTGAATACTTTACTTACACCCCTTCTGTTTGAAAATTTCTTGCTCTTCCTTTTTTATCACCTGTGCCCACTAGTCTGACTGGGGCAGACTGTGAGCTGAAGGTTGGAGAGGAGCTTCAGTTATAGATCCAGACCTATAAAACTTCTTAAATTATACATGCCTCCCTGGAGCTGAGGCAAGTTTTGCACCTGCGCTGCAGGGTCACACTAAATACCTGGCCTTTGTGTGGGACCTCAGTGCTTCCTTTATACAGCCTCTGATCTTTCTTCCTTTGTTAGCATCTTTCCTTCTGTTCCCCCTGCCACATTGCAGCAAGTCAGTCTCTAAGGCTGTTTCCTACAGCTGAAGGCCTCACTGGATCCTGCCCATTTTTCAGATAACTGGAAGAAGTGGAACTGCCTGACTTGGGACCTTAAAGATGTTCCTATACCCTGTGATGAGTCCAGTTTTCCCTCTTCACACAGGAGTACTCCCCGTTCTTGGGCTTCTTCCACTCCTCCTGTTGCATGCAATAGTCCAGGCTGCTATCTGGGTCACTTTGCCTGACTAACTTATGCTGTGCCCATGTGCCTGTCCTAGTGACCAGGCTGTTAACTCTGCTTTTCTTTCACAGGTAGGAAAGTTGATTGAACTCCTAGCAGGAAAGGCTGGGGTGCTCGATGGCAGATTTCACTATGGAACAGCTTTTGGCGGCAGTAAAGTTAAGGATGTGTGTGAAGATCTTATTCGCCATGGTTATAACTACCTAGGGAAGGACTACGTAACATCTGGGATCACTGGGTAAGAATCTGCTGTTTAGATTTAGGTGTTTCAGGAGAGTGGGGAAATCCTGTTGAGACACATCTGAAAAATCTTCTCATGTCTCAGAGCTCGGGAACTTTCTCTTGTTTGCAAACTGCTTTGTGAGACTGAGAAAAGGGGCTGAAGAGTAGTGTGCATTTTTCTTTTTCTTCGAAGCATTTGTGATTCCACATTTTAAAAATTGCTAGTATACATGTGGCTGTAATGGGAATGCCCTTGTGGTACCTATGAAAATTTCCCAAGTTTTACTGCCTGGCAAAGAAGCTAAAATCAAGGCTTTTTTTCTGAAAGATAGTAAGAAATTTCAGGTTTCTGTCAGCAGAAAGTCTTACATATGCTTGGAATCAGATAAGCATGTTCATGTTGACTTTAATAGTACTGTAAATATGGATTTGGAGGCAAGCGTCTGTTCCTTGGCAATATTCTTTGTGTGTTCTTTTTTCTTTTTTTTTTCTTTCAATTACACAATGTTTCAGTCTGGCATAATACTCTAATCTGCAAACTTCCTGCTGTGTTTATCAGACTGGCTTCTGAGACACAGAGTTCAAAGAACATAAGATAGTTTAGGAACAGGAAAAGGCCATATGGCTTCTCATGCCTGCCCTTCCAAAATGTATCTTAATCCTACCTTCCTGCTATTTTTATTATCCTTCCAGTCCCCTTCTTCTCAAGGAGCAAGTTTAGGTCTCTTTTGCAAGGTTTTTTTTTATAAACTTTTTATTTTAATTGCCTTTCCTACCAACTTATTCCATATGTTGCTTCTCTTTTTGTTTCAGACATACAATGTTATTTTCCTTATTCACTCCATATTCCATAAATTGTATGTCAAGTATCCTGGTACTTGAAACACTTCCTGTTGGTATATCATGGTAGCTTTTAAAAAATATGACTAATCATGTTTCCTAGGGAGAATAAAGTCATCTAGCTCTAAAAATCCCTCATCCCCAAACTTCAATTTTGTAGTCCCCTATTTAGAGACTTTGCTTAAGGACACTGATGCTTTTTTCCAAGCAAATTACACAGGCTTAATCTGTTTGTTATGAAATTTGAAGGCAGATTTCATAACAATGTGAAAGTTTGCAGATTTAAAATGTTTAATGAAATTTTATTATTTTCTTCAATAGTCAACTTTTGGAATAACACTGCATAATGTCAGTAATGACTCTGAAAGGGAAGTGCAATACTGTTGTCTCCTGCTTGTTTTTACATTGCACACACCTTTTTTTTGTTTTCTCAAATCAGTGGCGATGCTGAGTCTGTCTGTCTGTGTGTGTTAAATTTGGACATTCTTAGTGCTGAAGGTGGTAGCTGGGAAATGACTGAGTGCTTTTCACTGTTGCTTTCTGATCTTTAGGCACTTACACTCTTCTTACAGTTGGGGGTGTTTTAAACACAGAAATCTTTAGCCATTACTCCACCTCATAGAATGGAATAACACCCTCTGTATTGCTTACAGATGTTCTCAAGCTGATGAAAGTGCCTAAATACAATTCTCGAGAGCCCTTAACCCAGCTCATCTGAGCCCCCAGTGCCAGCCAGGGCAGCGATCTTTGTCCCCTGCATGCAGCTGCTGAGCAGTGCTGCCGGAGCAGCTGTGCTGATGCAAGGAGGGCTTTCACCCATCTGGGTTTTGGGCTGTGCCTCAGAGTGCTGTGCATGGAGAATTAGTGGATGAGAACACTGTCAGGCTTATAGTGTGCCAGTGCTAAGCGATTCCTGCAAATGCAGATTTCTTAAAGTGCTCCTACAAAAAGAATGTTTTGAGCATTTATGCTGGATGTACTTTTTTACATATGTGCTTCCCTTTGTGAAGGAATGTAAACAGAAATAGCCTAAGTCACTCTTCAGGGTCTGACACATTTACTGTCCTTCCTTGATTACACTGTTGAAACACTCCTGTTCAGATACAGACAGAGGAGGGACTTAACATGGGACAGCTGAAACAGGTACCTGCAGCTGTAGCAGCATGTCTGCACAACATAAGACCAGATTTCAGGAGCTTGTTCCTTGCTGCAGTGGAGACAGCAGCGTGTGATGCTGGCACTGTACTGCCCCTGTGTTCAGAAGATTTCCCTGGAAGGGGTTTCAGAATGATTGCCCAGAAGGTCCAAACACATTTTTCTAGGACTCATGATTTCCAAATTGTTTCACATTTCTCCTGTACATGACACTCTTGCCTCTCTTAAGGTAAATGTGTGTTCACTGTGGATATTGGTTTTGTTTTGGTTTTTATTCTTTCAGAGAACCTTTGGAAGCATATATCTATTTTGGTCCTGTGTATTACCAGAAACTGAAGCACATGGTGTTGGATAAAATGCATGCAAGAGCTCGAGGACCCAGAGCAGTGCTCACCAGGTACTGTTATTGGCTTTGCTGGTTTAGCCCAGTCACCCCAAGACATAGGCTAAGCACAAAATTCTTGTGTACATTCAGAAGTATGCCCAGCTGACTAATGGCTGCAGACCAAAGTTTGTTTAACTTGTGATACTTGGCACAAAATGCTATGAACTGTTACTACACTGTTGCAGACAAAAAATTCTCACAGTAGACTATGGCAGGAGGTAGTTCTAAAGGCCCAGGTGTGCTCTATGTGGTCCAAAACTTGAGTTTGCTTCTTAAACTTCTGCTAGCAGCTGGTAAAAACACCGTATGCTGGTTCACAATACGCACTGTGGGCCCTTCCTGTCAAATTGCTCATATCATAGGTATTTAAGGAGGTATTTTAACATTTGTACTTTTACAAAATCAGTTATGAGTAGAAGGAGAAATTTTTAAGTATGGTCTAATATTTCAACATACTTTGATAAACCCTTTGGGGAAATTGAAGCCTCCTGTTTTTGCTGGTGCTACTTACTTTTTTCTCCTTAAAGGCAAGGTCTATGTGTCTTCTTGTACTTATGTTCTAAGTTTCTGATACTCCTTTCTCACAGAAAAGAGTTTAGTGCCACAGGCTTTGCTTTGGGGATGCTTTTAGGGGGTGATTTAGTTCACTTCTCTCTGTCTTAGTAAATACGATTATTTACTAAAACTTATTTACTAAAACTTGACATAAAATTAAATTCCAGCTAATCTTGAATAGCCTAGCAAAGATTATTCCAAATGTCCTTTATCAGTCTTTGTGGGCTATTATGTACACCCTTATACCTCATCTCCTGCCTGGTGGTACTCTTCTTTTTGACCAGTCAAAGTTTCTACTGATTCTGACCATAGAAATCTTTGTATTATTTTTAAGATGCAAGCACAGTCATGTCTATCCCACCCTTACTCTTCCCTATAACAAGCATGATTCATATTCTTTAATTCTGAGTTTATTTTTATGCCTCTTGCCATGTGAGGATCCACTTCTTTTGCTTTGCCTGGCTGCACAACAGCTCTTACTAAGTGCAGCTTCTACCTGTTGATGTGCTATTGAGAGTGGAGGGGCAGGTCTCTGCTGTACCTGATACAGAGGTATCTTCCTCTTTGGCTTTTCAGTGCATATTTCCCATGCCTTTTTGCTTTCCAACCTCACACTGTCTATAGGACAAATTCATGCTTTCCGTGGAAGTAAATACCAGTGGTTTAACTGGGAAAGAAATCATGAAAAGGTTTCGTAATTCTTGTCTTAACTTTTTCATCAACCACATTGAGAAAAGCAGGTGCAGCTCGACCACAGCTGCTTGCTTAGATGAACATAAATTATAGTCCCAAATAATAGGCTGTCTGCCCCATTTTCTGTTTTTCACTGTGTTAAGTATTATATTGGTCCTTCACATGAAAATGAAAACTCCCTGTCTTAGCTAACAGTACACAGGATTTACTGGAACTCCTGGCTTACCCAAATCCCTTGATCTGCCTTTGTATTGCCTCCCCAACTTCTCAGCTGTTTAGAGATACTAAATTTAAATGAAACTTAAATACCAAGTCACTGTAATGTTTATATGTAAAGATAAAGGTTGTGTGATTTCCCCCACCCTTTACTTTCTGCAAACTCTTTGTTCAGTCACTGGCATCACACTATGTAACTAGGCCGCCTTATTTGACTTTCAGGAAAGCTAGTGGATGTTCAGTTTATGCTGCCTCTTGACTAGTCTTTCAGGAATTTTCTTTTTCTCCTCAAATAATTAAACATTTGTTATTGCCATTGCCTCTGCTGAGAGAGTCTTCATTGCCAGCTTTCGTATTGTTTTATCGTCCATTGCACTTCCCGGAGAGTAGATTGCATCTAACAATTCTTCTTTGATTTTAAAAGTAATCCTGTAACTGCTTCCAACGTGGAATTTGGCTGTCATTGTCTTAAAATGCATTTTATTATATATCAAATGTACCTTAATTTACAGAGCAAAGCTGTATTTCCATCTGGAATAAGGCAGGATACTTGAGCTTCTTGATCATCACTGATTCTAGCTATTGTTCTGATTAAAACAAGACTTTGCAGAATTGCAAAGCAGAACTCTTCGTTAACATGGTCAAAACCCACCAGGATGTTGCTCTCTGGACTGGTACTTGAAATGCAATCCTTAACTTCAGTGCTGTGGGTAGGTGAGAATAAATGTGTAGCAGTGGTGGTGTTGCTCAGATACACAGTCCTGGTAAATCTTTTTACTAGATAAGCTGTTGGTGATGTTTCTTACAAGAGAGCAGTATTAGCTTTCTGCATGTGTACTTGCTTTGATGGACACTGTCAGAGCTGCCACCTGCGTGTCTTTGGACATGTCAGACATGCCAGGTCCTGTTGTGCTGCAGGGGAGCAATGGGACCAGCACTGGTCAGGGCTCCTCTCTGTGCTCTGGGGCTCTGCAAGCACAGGATGCCCTCCTCCTTCAGGCAGTGGCTTTTAGGTACTGTTCCACTTCTTGGAGATCAGTGTTTCAGCAAACAACTCCATTTCAAGCTGGCCACTAGTTGTCCCTGGCAGGCACAAGGGAGATCTACTGAGACCATGGGGGTAGGCTTATTTCTCTCACTGGCCATTGAAACCAGGAGTAAGACCATTCAGCTGAAATCCACTGTTCTTGCAGAAAATGCAGAATTAGTGTCAATAAATTCTTAATGTGCTTAAAAACACTAAAGTTAATTGTTTTATGATTTTTTTTTCTAAAGGCAGCAGTTAAATAGAATGAAGATCACTTATTTTTTATTTAAAGAGTCATTGCATTTTATTTAGCGTTTTAAGAACTTAGATTTTTCCTTAACATTAAAAATACCTCTTTTTAATGATATTCCCAATCTTATTTTCAAGAGTCTGCTTTGTTTTCTGATGTTATATTTAGAATAAAGAAAGAAGTTAGTTGCCCAGGGCAACAGCTGCAGTGGACATGTGTATGGAGGGAAAGGGGAAGGACAAATGCTTTATAAGTACTGTTTTAACATTTTTAACAACTTTTTGTATAAGGAATTTTAAAACTCATGTGAGGTGGAAGAAGAATCTGATAATCTTAGGAAGCAGAAGATAGACTCATTTCAAAGGCTCAATCTCAATATTGAAATTTATGGTACTTTAGAAAACTGCTTTTTAGGTAGGCAGGATTTTGTTTTGTTTTCTTTCAATGAGATAATGCTGACAGTGGGAGTGAAACTTAACAGCTAAAGGTTAAATTTGGTTTTGTTTTGGTTGTAGGTATTTTTGTTGTTTTTGTTTGGGGAGCTTTTTGTATTTTTTTTAATGGAATTTCATCTGCCTTAAAAATCTTCACCCTGTATCTCTTGGAAGACCCATGGCATATCTACCCATGGAATTGAGACCCCATCATTTTTCCAGAGATTTTATCCTCCCGTGATTGAGTTGAGACTTTATTTGGGCTCACATTTATAAAGCTATTTTGTCCTGTGGAACAGCACCCGGTGAAACTTCTGAAAGCAGACTTGTGCATTAAATAGTATTATAGAAGTCAGTTCATAAAAACATCTCGGGCACTTCTAGCACTGTAGCAAATGCCTGATTCATTAGATCTCCAAACTGCTTTTTAAATCTGCCTTTTGGCACTTCAGAAGAGAAGCTGCATTCACCCCAGGGTTAGTCCTTTAAAACAGCATCTGAACAGTGATGGTGCCATCATCTGGGGAGGGGGCCCTGAGGAGTTTAATCGGGATGTAAACAACTTCTGTCCATTCTCCCCACAGTGGGAAAAACAGAGGGTTACATGAATGAAAAGGACAATTTGAATTACAAGCAGATTTGTTTTAAGGTTCTGGTGTGGTCAGAGTGAGAGAAACTATTTCACGCTTAAAACAAATACAACTTGCATCTTTAGAAGATATTTTGGTCTGGTAATTAGGCTTACTTTTTACACGTTATAGAAGATTATTAGATGTTGAAGGCTTTTATAAATTCTTTTCTCTGAGTTGCAATATGTTGGCAAAACCTTATTTTTAATATCTGTAGTAAGCTTAACAAGTTCTGTTGTTTGAAATAATAGAAACTAAATATACTCCAAAACTATTGGGCCAGGTCTGTCACTGAATATTTTAGGTGAATTACACTGCTACAGGTATCAGAAACAGCACATAAACACAAGATTTCAGGGAGCAGTGAAGGTCAGTAACATCTTTTAAATTCCTTCTCTTTGCTCTCATGTTTCAGGGAATATACTGAGACAAATATTTATTAAAATGCATGCAGTATATTTGTGCTGCAGGAGTTTGGGACTGGTTTTGCTTCATAGTTTGCTCTAATATTTTCAACCTAAGTACTACATCATTGTGCTGGTACATGAGAGTAGAACTGACAGTATGAACTTTCAGTATGATGAACAAGAGGGTAGAAGATCATAACCATCATACATAAAAAAAATAAACTAGATAAATGTCACTTAAAAAAAAAGTTTCAGTCATGAGTTGGCAGTATGTGTACTACTTGTTTGCTGATTTACTTTGATATTCACTCACCTATCAAAATCATCTTTATTTTAGAAATGAGTCTTAGCTGTAGTTCAGCCGAAACATTAGGTTGATGATTGATTCATTAGCTACTGAATATTGTTTCATTTTGTTAGCTACAAATGATAATGTCTCATCAAGAAAGGGTGCCAAATCTGTGTCTAGATTGTCTTGGATACCCTTTGAAATCTTTTTGGTTTTGCTTACTCAGCTACATTTTGTGAGGTAAAGAGCTGTGGCCTGATGCTACAGTTGCCACTTACAGAACTGCATCACACTGCGATTACAGAAGCAACACATTTGTGAGATGAGAATTCTGGTTGGTAAAGTCCATTGACACTGTGCTGTTCCTGCAGTTTGAAGGCAGGCTGGAGTCATAGAATGTATGTTTTTGAATACTTACTGCATTTTCTCAAATACTTATTTCAAAGGCAACCCACTGAAGGTCGATCCCGTGATGGTGGTTTACGTCTTGGAGAGATGGAACGGGATTGTTTGATAGGTTATGGAGCCAGCATGCTTCTGTTGGAGAGGCTGATGATTTCAAGTGATGCCTTCGAAGTGGATGTTTGTGGACAGTGTGGCTTGCTGGGGTACTCTGGCTGGTAAGTTTTTAAATGGCTCTGTGTAACAGAACCTTGCCCCTGCAAGTGCTTCTCAGTTTTCAGGTGCTCACAGGCACCAACTAACAATCCCATGCATTTTATTTAAAAGCAGTGTCAATGTTCAAAATGGGTATTTGGAAGATTGGTGACAGAGAATGATTCTTTATTGTGGTCTGGTTGAAGTTAGGGCTGAATTGAGTGTGTTCAGCGATCTCCCCTGTTGTGGGGGTACAGGTATTCTCTTTCACAGCCAGGCTGTTAGCTTCAGTCTGTCTGCTGTTCTTCCATCCTACCCTTGTAAGGGGTTATCAAACACCCAATCCCATATATCATCTATTTTTTGAAAAGGGGAAAACAGTGGTGTCAATGTACCTGATGCTTCTGCCACCAGAAATGAGGTTACTGACTGGGCTAGTCACTCATCTTCTGGTAAAGTCTCATGTTGAACCTCCCGGGCTGAAGAGGGAGAGTGGCACAGAAGACTAGGAGAAGAAAGCAACATTCCCTGCTTTCCTGTTTTCTAGCTATGGAGTTCATCATCCCATGCATTTGGCTTTCTTTGGCTGTGCCCCTCCCAAATGCCTTTTGCTTCGTTATCTTGTAAAACAAGGAGTTCCTCCTCAAAGCATCATACAAATGCACTGATCCCATGTTGGAGCCTGAGAGACAAGCAGCTGTTTGGAAATTCAGCTGGGTTCTGCCTAAATGCCTTGTCCCTAGGAAACCTCTCTCTAGACTAGCTAATGGTCTTACTCTGAGACCTAACCCAGTACTGAGTTGGTCTCCTACAAACAGGTTTTTCATGTAGGGGAAGCACAAAACTGGATGTGAAAGCTGTGTGGAGCTTGCTGCATGTAACACACTGGGTTTTGCTTTAACCATATTTTCTCTTCAGCAATTTTGAGATGTTAGATTTAAAGTTGCCCTGTAGCATGCTGAAAATACACTACTATTATTAGAAGACAGACAAACTTCTTTTTATAGTCTTAGAGGTAAGGGAAGTACTTTGCTTTAACCTGGTTTTGTTCTAACCAAGCAGGAAACAGACATGTGAGACATGAGGGATTTGAGATACAATGTTCTTGCAAGCTTTGCAAAAACAGGTGACCTGAAATCCCATCACTAAGGGAAGAAAAACTAAATGGTTCAAGTTCAAGCTACAAGTTACTTTAATATTTATGTTGGGGAAAGATGGAGAGTTGGAAGGAGGAGGAGAAAGATTAATTTCTAAATCTCAAAAGAGCACAGTTGGAAATATGCCGCATCTTGGCTATCAGTATCAATCTATTGGGAGAGGCAGGAAATTGGACTTTATTCACTTCAGTGCCTCAAGAGTGATTTTTCCATGATATAATGAAGTAGGAAAGTAAGGTGTATTCTCAGTTTGTAGGTGTGTAAAAGTGACAGCTACTGTTTCTGCTCGTGGTCGGGCCTTTGTTCTGAAGCGTTTGCTTCTGGAGAGACACCAAGCACCACCTTTGTCTGCTCACAGCAGCAGCAGGTCTGCTCCTGGTTCAGACAGAGGTGGGTAAACATGTGTAATCCAGAGCAGAGATGAGGCCTGCTTTGGGCATCCTGTTGTGATTGGTGATTTTCAGCTGGGCATGGTCCTGCTGGCTCTTGTGCCCTAACTCTTTTTGAGAGTCCTGTTTTTCTTGAGTGTGTGTTCAGTGTATGTAAGAAGTGAGACTTTTTTCTGACCCAGGTCTCTTAAAACTACTGCAATGCAAATAACAATTATAGAAAGTAGTGTGAAAGGAACAACATGCCATAAGTCAAGCAACCAGCCACTTCTAACTTTGTAAAGCATTGCCTTTAAAAATTCTCACATGCAGATGTGTCTCAATTGTTTTTTCAATAACATCTTGACTTCCAGAGCAGTCCTTTAAGATTTTCAGAGTCCACAGGACATAAAAGTACCTTGAAAAAAATTAGCAATTTGCTAATAGAAGTAATACTACTTCTAATACTAATTTTAGAAGTAATACTACTTCTAATAGTAATTTTATTTTTAAAATTTTATTTCTTTTTTTGAAGTTCATAGCAAAGTTTTGTAACTCCTTAAATTGTCATGAAACAAACTACTGTTTCAGACCAAGTCAAACATTTTTGCAATCTGATTCTGTGAAAAGCTGTCTGATGTGTGAGAGTAATCAATAAGAGAGTTTCTGCTAAATATTATATTGTGTCTACCAGTAGCTGAAGCAAGTGGCCCTATAATGAGCATGACAGTAGAGACTAAGTCATTAAGAGAAACTTCCAATTGGGCCTTTTCAGTGACTCAGGCATTAATAAGACATTGCTGCAGGAAACCTTTTAGAAACATTGTTTGTAGCTGGCATTAAGGGCACTTGTCTTGTGGAAGATGAGCCCTTCCTCTCTGACAAGGACTAGCCCCTGGGTATGTTTTTCGGTTTTGGGGGCTGAACTGGTATTTTCACAGGGAAGGGGGTTGTTGTGGCAGTGACAGAATTTGTCCCTGTAAAAAATGCTGTTGAAACTTACTATGATTTACTGGATTTATGCAAATTTTCCAACTTTGCTGTTGTACACATGCTCGGGAGCAGAACTCCACTGAATGCAATGAGCAGAATTTGGTCCTTTTTTGATGATAAGTTGAGGAGTTATTCTGATCTCTCTAGTATGTGCATTTAAAAATGTACATGAAGAAAAATTTTTTTGCTGGTCCAGATTCAGCCTTGAATAGCACAGTTGCTTTTCCTGACCGGTTTAGTGTCAATTCTAATACCCAATGATCTTTCAAGTACTTGTTTCTGTGATCTCTGTGAACTCTGATGGAGTTTTGTGCACCTTTCTGGGTGGTCCCAATCTAGTACAAAGCAGGCCCGTAAAGATGCATGTAGCTTTGAGCTTGGGTGCAGCGAGTAGTCTCTGCTCCTCAGTCCCTAGGAGCTGTAATCAGATGCCAGACGTGCTCATAGCAGAAAGGTTGTGTCTCATCAGGCTTCCAGGGTCTGCAAGGCTGCTCCCATTGAGAGCAGCTGCTTGCTCACCATCATTGGTCACTTCTCCCACCATAAAATGTACCTATCCTTATAAATATGGGCTAGGGGAGTAGTTATAAATCTGCATTTACTGTCAGCCTCATTCTGTACCACAGAAGCCTGCAGGAGTTTTGCTAATTCTTCCTTAATTGGATCTTCAGACTGTTAAGAATTTATGCCAGAAATATAATTTTGAAGCACAGGAACAAAAAAAAGAGCTTTGTTAGACCGTTAGGAAGTGCTGTGTTTTTGTGTTCCCAAAGGAGTGTCTTTCTCAACTCTCCAAAACCAGAAGATGGAATAGACAAGAGAATGAAGAAATAGGGAGGTTGGAAACTGATTTTTATAAGAAATATTTTCTACCACTACTGAATTTGAGTCCTAACACTGTAAAGATGGCTGACTATTCCTTATATAGTCAGGGTTATTTCTAGATGACAAAAAATCCTTTTCCCCTGAATTTTAAGATCTTTAGAGCAAAGAGCACAAAGAATATGTGTTAACACAGTTTTACTGGCTTTCTATGCTGACTAAAGTTTAAAGATGTAAGATGAGAAGTGCCTCATTTCTGTAAAGTGAAATAATTTGAGACATTATAGGGTGAAATTGCATATTAAAAACCTTCTTTCTTCCTGACTCCTCTTTTTGTGACATATATATAACACAGAAATTGGACTGTTAACCATTTTTTTCAGAAACACTTGGCTATGTCACCTCCTTTCTGTCACTATGCATTGCTGAATTTGTGTTGACATTTATGTGAGTGCTGAAGTCAGTCCTGTTAGCTCCTGAGCATTGTTATTGCTGTCCAAGAAAAGTGCAGGTTTAACATTAAGCTCCTATTGACTTCAGTCAGATTATTTAAGGGCTTAAAGCTATGACTTAAGCACTAAAATGTGTCTCAGGCATTTGGTGCTTCTAGGACTGTGGCCAGTGTTTAAATGCAGATGGACAAAACATCAGTAGCTAGTGGTTATTGGGGTTTTTTCAGCAGAAATTATGGACCAACTCTAACTTTGTTTTTGTTTGTTTCCCTAGGTGCCACTACTGCAAATCATCTTGTCATGTGTCTTCTCTGCGCATACCTTATGCCTGTAAACTCTTATTCCAAGAACTGCAGTCCATGAACATCATTCCTAGGCTAAAACTAGCTAAGTACAATGAATGAACAAGAAGAAAAAGACCAAAAAAAGTACCTTAAGAAATTGAAATCAAGCATATCTAACTGGGAGATTTTTTTGGTGTGCAGGAATAAACTCTAAAACCTGAGTGAAGGGAGGTGCAAGACAATAGGAATTTTTTCTTATGTATCCTCCTTGTTTTTAAGTTGACATGGACGAGTATGTCAGTAAAATACACTAGGAGCAGTTCTGAAGCCTTGATTAGTCATGAACAGGACCTGTGGGAATTGTGGAATAAGGCCATGGTCTAGCAAAGCACTGGGATCACTTCAGACAATCAATCCCATGCTTACGTTTGAAAAGGTCTTTGCTGGACTAGGGCTTAAGCAGAGCTAAATACACATCTAATTCACAGAAGTTAAAAATGTTTTCCAAACCAACATAATAAATGTTTTAAATAATACTGGCTGAATATGTTGATTGTTGTGTAAGGATGGTAAGGCCTTATAATGTGCAAACCATTTTCTGTTCTTAAAGCAGTTTGTTGAAGCTTTAAAATTTTGTAAAGTAGTGTCAATGTTAGAGAAATGAAACTACTTTCTCAAGAGCTTGAGATCAGACATTTTGAGTGAGATTTCGACATGTGGGTGCATTTGTGTGCAAGCAGTGGTGTGCTTGTACAGGTGATTTGCTCTCAATTAAATGTACGCGGTTTCCATGAAGTTCAGGGGAGGAGGTTACTGCATATGTAGCAAGAGCATGACACAGCACACAGATAACCATTCCATTCCTTCTGAGAGTAGTAGATCTGATAACCTACTGGCTCAAAGCCCTGAAAAGACAGGCTGCAAACACTAGGTAATGATGTGTGCTGTCAGAGGACTCTAGAACTTTTTTAAAATATGGACATAGCCAAAATATTTTAAGAACAAAACAAAACCAGACCTATGAAGAACAACAAGTCCTTCACTGACAGTGAAGCAGGTTTGAATGACGTGAAAGGATTTAGAAAGGGAGCAGCTCAATTTTTTCATGAGGTCTAAGGCCGAGAACTAAAGCAGTGGATGAACTAAGAGTCATTTAGTAACCTAAACTAACGAGCCCTTACTCAGCAAAGCATGCAGTTAACTTTTTAAGCAAAGGACATCAACATGCGCAGACTTCATCTGTCCTTCAGTGCAAAGCAGCACTCTGGGTCAGTGAGGATACAGAACACTGCCTATGATCTAGAAATCCTGAGGTACTCTATGGCTCCTCATATGGCTGAACTTTGTGTGCTGATCCTGACGATTCTGCTGATCCTGACACTGCTCACACAGTCATATTGCTGCTGTTCTCTTAGCTCTTAAGGAATACAGATGAGTATCAGCCTGAGTAGGTTTGTTTTTAGCCTTCCACCAAATGCTTAAACTAGTACTTTTGTGTTTGGGCTTAAAAACCGAGCCTGAAGAAATAGATTCTACTTTTCTTCTCTTTTTTTCCTTTTTCTTGCAATTGGACTGATGACAACACAGATATCATCACAGCACAACTGGATTGGAAAACCTCTTGAAGCACCTCTTCCAGGATACAAACAGCTCAGGGTTATTTACAAAAGAGTTTCAGGAGAGTGATGTGCTGCTTCATACCGGAATAAGAGGTTAACCAAAAAGCCCCAACCAAATGAACAACCTCTGCTTTGGTGCCTGAGATGGCCCAGCTGCGGCTCGGTAGCACCAGCAGAGGGAGTGAGCCTCTAAGGCTGCAGCTGCTGGTGGGCACCACACAAACCCACTGAGGATAAGGGTCCTTGCTCTCTAGTCCTCTCCTAAGTGGTCTCCTAGGTTGGGTGGTTGGAGCTGCAGGGCATGAAAGACTAAGCAATGTGTGCAGTTACACCTGTGGAAATTGAAGTAGTTACAGCAGAGATGGAGGAGGAGCAAAGGAATGGGATCATGAGTAACCCCATTGAGAGAACAAGTCTGTGTGCAGCCCTCAGGAGGAACCTTGCAGCTCATTCACCTCAAGCTGATAAAAACGTGAGGTTGAATGGGTTTTGTGAGGGTGAAGGATATCCTCTGTAATAGCTGAGGTTTAGGAAGAAAGGGGCAGCCTTAAGAATGATGGATCCAGTAGAGCATAGAAACTACACGTCTGGCAGTAAGTAAGGGTTGCCCACTATCACCTACTCTGGTGATACTACATCAGTTGCATTTACACATCACTACTGCGTAATCTAAGCTTGTGCCTACACTGGAGGCTTATTTGAGTGCAGATTAGAGTTGAAACTCTGATACTTACTTTTTACCTCTCTCTAAGAGGCTGCCTATGTTCCATCATAATTGACACCTGCAAGTAATCTTTTGGCAATGGAATAAGCATTACAAAACCAGCAGCAGAAGCAGAACAAATGTCGTGGATTCCTGGAATATGGTTGGTCAAAGTCACAATTCAAGGAAGGAATTTTACTGCAGTCAGGAAAAAATTATAATGCATGGACTGATGAGGTAAAATACATTCTCAGAACCCCAGAGCCGTCACACTACTTTCCTCTGGTGAGCCTCATCCTCGCAGCCCTTTGAATTATCTTCCTACACAACATCCGCTCCCGTCCTTTTATATTGTGAATGCCTTCACAAAGAGGTCTTACAGCAGCTCATGGCTGTACTGCTGGAGCTGGCCTTGCTCAGATCAACCCTGCCATCACTGTCTAACTGCTGAATTGCATACCATATTCTGAACAACACCTGACAAAATCTGAAGGCTGTAGTACAAGGAGCTGTGGCTAGAAAACTACCATAAGGCTTTCGTTCCATTCCACCTTCTTTATTCCTTGTATATAGTGTCCGGGAGAAGCTTTCTAGAAATGCTATTCGGCCAGAAGGTCTTGAGCATCAGTTCCAGATGAAATGCCAAATACAATCTATTTTCTGATATGAGCTAGAGGTGTGCGCTGCTGTTGGAAAAGACACCTCACTCCATGTAGTATGTTTAAGTTTCCACTTGCTCTGCAGACAAAAGGTTAAATGCTGTGTACCTTGTTGTGTACATGTCCAGCCCAACTGGTTGTGAGAAACAGAATGAGGCCAGGGCTGAGCTGCACAAGGCTATGGGTTAGGGAGCAAAGCACAGGCCTTCTGGCCAGTTCTGGAGCTGTGAGCAACACAGATCACCAGTTTAGAGTTCAGAAAAACAGCTTTACTTCAAATCATTTACATAACCCTTACAGGTATTTGACTTCTTTTTTCTTTTTTTTTTTTTTAATAAAAGTAAATGTATCCAAACATAGAAATGAGAAAAACAAACTATAAAGAAAAATGAAACCAGACTGGCCAATTTTGGCATTCAAAGAGGAAATAAAGGCATACTGAGATGTAATAATTTTAAGATGAAAGTAATGGAAAGGGCTCCCACTAAGCACAATTGGTTTTCTTTGTAATGCCCATATCTTGTTAAGAGTTTTCCTTACAAAGAAGCTTCAATGTGCAGCAAAGAGAGCTTTTAATTCATTCCACTCCTTACTTGTTGCTTAAAAAGGGGGGAAAACCAATGAAAGACATAGACTCGTGATGATGAGAAATTACTGTATGTCTTTTCTCATGTTTTCTAATGATGAATAGAAAAATATCTGTGTTTTATAGCAAAATAGGAGTCTGTCATAATTAAAAACCTGTGAAAACTGAAGAGTATTTCATTGGTTAGTGGTAACAAATGGCAAACTAATGAAAAGTGCTGTGCACCTGACAATGGATTTGCAACCCCTGCTCAGGCCACACCTGTAAAGCCTGACAGTAACTGGTGTCACACGGGTGTAAAACCAGAGGGGCTGAAAATGTGTCTGTACTTTGACCCAAGGCTCTTGAGGATGAGGATGGCTGTAGTGAGAGGGAGCATAAGCCTTGAAACAAAGGCTTTGCAGCCCTCCCACAGTGACCCACAGGACCCTTCCTCAGCCATGTCTCAGCACAAGCACCTCTGGAGCTGTGGCAGGGAGCTGGCTTAGCGCTGATAACCCCCTCCAGCCAGCCTCTCCTCCCATTGGAGCTGAGGATTGTTTTACAGCCCACTGCCATTTCAGCAGGGCCATGGGGCACTTGATGAATTCCCTCCTCTGAAGAGGACGTGACTTGCCCAGGGCCACAGAAGGACCGTGCCAGAACTGGGATCAGGGCTCCACAGTCCCCAGGTGCCAGACACGTGCTTGCCTTAAAACTGAGCACTTCATCAAACCGTAAAATCCAGCCAGATGGTGACTCTTTGCTATTATCTGGACCAGTGCTGGGAGGCTTAACGTGTGCAAGGCGTGGTGAGGATCCGGATTCCAGTTTCTGTGTCTAAGGCTCAGAAGCCCAGAAAATGGACCCGTGTTTTACACCTAAATGCTGCTACAAACTTGAACATGTTTGAACACAAGTTTGGACTTCAGTCCATCCTTGTCATGAAATATTTCCATCTCAGCATGGGCCCACCAGTTTCAGTGAGGGGGTTCTTTCTTTAGGAAGGGGTAGAAAGGTGCCAGGAGTAAGGACAACTGCTTTTGTCATTCTGCCCTGGATATGTGTCCCCAGTCAGACTCTGTGCTTTCAAGTAGCCAGGACTGCGTGAATCATTTTGCCTCTGTGCAATCATTTACAAACTCACCATATGAACCTGGGAGGCAAATACAGTCACTCCCTCTGCCTTCCTTACATGGGAATATACATCCCAAAACACCAGAACTCTCAGCTCTGCAAACTGAGGTGAAAGATAATACAGAGAATTTTTGAAGATGGATTTTTCAAAGAAGCAGTCTCTATGGCTTTATTCTCTTACTGTCTCAAAATCAACAGCAGAGATTTTTGTTGTCTACCCAGCAAATGGACTTAGGCCTTTGTTCCATCTTCCAAAAACTCCTTCCAAGCTCCTTCACTGCCCATTGCTCTTTGCATCTCGCTGCTGGGAGAAAAAAACAACTATATATTTCTCCTAACGGCAGTTACCCATTTATTTGTGTGTTTTCTGAGGCAGGTAACTGAGATGGTTCCAGTGACCTCATATTTTTTCCAACAACTTTGTTGTGCATGTCCTTGTCCCTTCCTCCCAGTCAGTATATTAACAGCATGTTAGATCCAAATCAAAAGCAATTCCCTGCTGCTAACTGCAGCAGAGCCTTTGTCTTTTACTAGCCCGAGTTTTGGGGAGCTCCTTGACCTATGCATATGCTTTACCATTCCAGACAGTGCATGGTAGTTATTGTCTACTTGACAATAAAACATTATAAACAGAGAAATAGCTCAAGAACTAAGAAAGAAATTGGTGTGCTAAATAGTGAAGCTCTAATTTCTTGCTAAAATTATGTTCTAATAATGGAATTGCTTTTCCCTTGAACTCCTGGTGAATTGGAAACTTAAACTGCATTCAGGCCTCCCCCTGCCAGTCAGAGGCAGGCACTGAAGGTAATTCTCTGTGCTCCAGACAGATCAAAAGAAGCTCATTATCAGTCGATCATCTAAAAGGATATGACAGCTTCACATCCAGTTGTTCGGCAGCTGAGATGCAGTCTGGAATGGATCTTTTCTGTGTCTGTTGTCTATAAAAGCTTTTAGGGCTGGCTCTTCTTCCAGCACACGGTACAAATCCTCTGGTAACTAGTACCAGCCACATACAACAAAAGCCAGCTAAATCTGGTGTAAGCTTGGAAATCGATGACTGCTTGCCCTTTTCTCAAATTCAAGTCAGCAAGTGTCTCCCAGGCCGAGCATTCTGGGCAGCAGCTCTTTGGGCAGCAGTTCTTCTCAACTCCTGTGGATGCTGATACTACCCAGGAGAGTGAATTCCCTTCCTCTGTGCAGACTGACCAGTGACCAGCGTGAACCAGCTATTTCCACTGATCACTTCTGGCAGCACTGTCACTGCACTACTTCATAAACAGAAGAGGGGTCGGGCTGAGCAAAATTCCTTTCACAGACATTAATAAGAGAAGATCATTGAAGGCAGTGTTCATCTTCAACAAAACTTGGTTTCAGAAATGTCTACAGTTACAGCATGCCAGCTGTAATTCGTGTTACTTTTCTTTCCAACTACAAGGAAGGTGCCCCCTGCCCCGTGCATGTGCAATCCATCATTTGCATGCCTCTGGTCTTCTGCTCGTTTTCTCTGATACCTGCATATGTGTCTGCTCTAGCCACTTTCTCCTGGTGCTTGTGTCAGTTAAAGGCTTTTGAAGGAATTGGTGCATGTGTTTACCTAGGCAGCCTTTTGATGTTCCTCTCCCAGTTCCTGCATCTGTCAGCATCATGTTACCTAAGCACAGACACAGAGTTGATTCCAGAAGTCATCTGTCAGCTTACTCCATATCCTGTCCTTCACCTATACGTATAGCTTCCTCAGGGGTGTTAATATATGTAAAATAAAGTTAACATTTCCTGTTCTGGTAATAAAGATGAGTAAGTGGGAAAGAGAAGCCAGTACAGAAACAAGATCCTTCTCTGTTTCTTCCATGGGATTTTCCCAATAGATGAAGATAGCAGAAGCAGGAATAAAGCTGGGAAGGAGGGTTGACAGAAGCATTGATTCATACTGAGAGGAGGAGGCTGCTGGCTCAGGCAAGACTATATGGAACTGCTCACAGACTGCAGCCACTGCTAAAATAATGAAGTGTCACTGTGTGTTTGGCTGTTGCCAGCAGTCTTGCAGCCTGCACAGAGATACATCAGATCCAGAAGGATCCCCTGAGTCACTGAACTCAGATCCCTGGTATTGGAAAGAACCATCTTATGTAACTCCTTTCACAAGCTATTCCCATCCATTCCTAAAACTAATGAGGGCTGGTGACCCTGATAGTCAATTGGAAAACTTCTGTAGAACTTCAGCCTAAAGTTGTCGTTAAGTAGAATTACCTAAATGAATAGATAACAGATTATAATTTTTTGTTCCTGTGTCAGTAGTTTTGTTGAAAACGTTATTCTTGATGTTTTCCCCCAAAATATATGTTGGAATTCAGTACAGATTCTCTGAGTCTAGTATCAGCATAAGGAGTTTTTTGTGGCAAAAAAGGTGTGGTCACACCCTAATGGCACAGACAGCTGCGGAATGGAAGACATCTTAAAAATGTGTTTTTCTGAAAGATCTCAAAATACGTGGATGGTAAGTTGATACAAACTATCATGCTTCCGCTCTGCCTCTGCTTTGCTAAACCACTAAAAGACTCATTTTCTGTCGGTCACATAAAATGGTATGTCAGCTTTGCAGTCAGTTGTTCAGCAGCCTGGAATGTGTCTTCTGTTCTCTTGATGCTCATGCTCTTCCCTCCTGCACCAACACAAGTTAGTGTTCTTTCTTGTATAGAAGTGGTATTCTTTTCACAATAGCAGCAGAATCCCTCTCCAGTAAGAATGCATCAACTGATGCAGTGTAGGGTTAATCTCCATATATTTTATGGCTTGTAGATGATCTGCATAGGCAAGAACTTGGAGTGAAAATTCCCAGTTGCATACTTTTTGCATCCTTGCTGAGATTTGCCCATTGTATCAAATCTAAAACTGCAGCTAGTGACTTGTAGTGCTGCCATCTGAAAACTGCCAGCCTACAGCACAGGAGATGCTCTGTGCTTTCAGAAGAGTAAAGTTCTTTAATAAGTGTCACATGGGATATCCAGAAGCATGAGATTCTTTTTAAACAGGTAAGCAAAACCCAAACAAGAAACAATAATGGAGCTATGAAGTACACTAGGGTGATTTGAAACATTGGAGGGGGATTAAGTAAGCAGGAAGGCAACAGCATTGATATATTCCACAAGAACATGGGGACAGGAACTACCCTGGAGAGGCAGGGAGTAAACACATTGCAACAAGTACCTCTGGTCTAACGAAAGTGCTGCTGCTAATCCTGTCCACACATTATCCTTCACAGAGAACGTACACCTTTGCATCGTGTCGAGGAACAGCCCAAGCCTGTAGTCATCCAGGCTATGCTAAATCCCGTCCTTCGCATCGCCCCTGTAAAGAACATATTCCTATGTTCACAAATCTGTATTTTCATTTTGCTTATCTCTGGAACATCAACAACACGAGAGCATCTCTGAAACTTTACACCGGTGAAGCTGGAATTCCCACAAGCGCAGGGTGCCCGTGATGGAGCCCCTGCGGCTGCCACGGCAGGTGTTCCACACTTGCAGAAGCCAGGCCCCTGCCTGCGGGCACCTCCCCGCGCCAGAGAGCGATGGATGGCGAGTGCCCGCGGGCTTGTGCCGGCCCACGGCTGGGCGCCTCAGCCCCCGGAGCTGCCGAGGGCTGTGACCACCCGGGGGAAGCCGTGCGGGCACCAGGTAACTCACCGCGTACGGGCGGCGCCGGCGGCATCTCCTGGGTTTTAAAGTTAACGCGGGTCTCAAAACCCCTTAAAGATGAGTCCCGCTCACAGAGAAAATTACCCCTGAGGTTTCTGTGGGGCTTTTGCCCCCGCACAGGGCCCGAGGCTCTCCCGGAAAGGGAGGGCTGGCTCCGAGGGGCCCACGACCTTCCCTCGAGCTCCTCTCAAGTCTCGCACCATCCATGGTAAAGCCTTGGGGGGAAAGAAAATGGGGGAAAAAACGTAAAAAGGTGGGGAAATGTCACCGTTTTGGCGGTGACAATCAAAGCCCACCGGCACGGCCCACAGGGGCATTTAGCGGCGGGGCTGAGCGTGTCCCCTCGCTGTGGGAACGGGACCCTCCCCGATACGGGCGGTGTGGGGAGGCAGCCAGGTCAAAGCCCCTCGGGGGCGGCAGCCGGTGGCCCGGCAACCCCGAGGAGGCCGCGGCGGGGGCGATGGGTCCTGCCGGACAAGGCCGGGGCGGCAGCAGGAGCCGCCAGGCCGCGCCGTCGAGGGAGGCGGCGGCACAGAGCCGGCCGTGCCCTCCCCGTCGGGGCCCCGGTGCGGTGCCGTCTGGAGCAGAGCCAGCCCGACGGCAAGCGGGTGGTGCAGGGAACGGAGAGATGGAAGTTCCCCGTAGGGATTCCCATGGTCGTCAGGAAAGATCAGAGCCCTCGCGTTGGGTTGGAGTTGTTTTTTGGTGGGGTAGGGGGCAGAGGGAGGAGGAGCATCAGCCCCCCCAGGCCTTGCTGCCTCCTCGCCGGAGACGTCCCTGCGGCGGGCAGAGCGTCCCTGCCGCCACCGCGAGGGCTTCTCCGCCGGCGACAGAGTCGGTTTTTACAGTCTCTCGCCGGTAAAATTTCTACGGGCCTTCTCTTCGTGCACATTGGGCTTCTCACGCCGAAACTCGGCATGTGGGGCTGCGCAGCGGCTGCCCCGGTGCCCTCCCGGTCCGGCCCGCAAGGGCCGAGGTGCCCCGCCGGTTCCCCAGCCGCCGGCCCGCCTGGGGATGTGAAGGCACCGCGGAGTGCTGAGCTTCCTCTTTAGCAACCTCGCCGCTTGTTTTGCTGTGTGGGGTTGGGGGTTTTGTTGTTTTTTTTTCCCGAAGGGGAGAGGGAAGGGGGGTAGTCTGGGTGTAGGGAGGGGAGAGGGGGAGAAGAGTGGAAAACGTTGGCTCTGTCCATGGTCAAAGTAATTCAACTATAATCCCCCTTTCTCTTCCTCTCCTGGAGCTCTATTCATATTCTAATCACAGCTTTTCCTTCCCTAAACCAGCCACTTTTATCAGAGCCCTAGCTTTGCACTTTTACTTCCACTTCCAGCGCATACAACCGCATGCAGAATAAGCAACTTTTTCCAGCCTCTCTCCTGCCCCACTCTCCCCCCGCAGTCCTCTAATCCGAAAAGGGATCCTCGCATCCTCGGACTGAAGCTGGGATTCACCACCAGTTTGAAAACGCACCCGGTTTGGTTCTTCATTTCTCTTGGCAATCGGGATCTCTCACACCCCCTGCTTTCCGCCCGGTCCCTCGGAAAGCTCTCCAGGTCAGCCGCTCTCCGCTGCCAGACAAGCCAGTGGAGAGCGGCCCCCACCCCGCCTTGCCCTCTCTCCCTGAGGCCCGGGGAGATGCACGGGAGTCCCTGCCGCAATGTCCGCAGTGCCAGTATCGCTTGCCGAGATACTGGTAACTTCTCTCTCCCCTCACACCCCCCTTTCCTACCCACACACATCGCCCTGGGTTTGTTGTTTGTGGTTTTTGTTTTGTTTTGGTTTGGTTTTTTTCTCCAATAATCTAAGCTTACAAGATATTTGGGAAGCTGTGCAGCTTCCAATGCCATGTGCCCGCGAAAGATCCCAACCCAGAGCCCACCGGGAGGAGGAGAAAGAGGAGGAGGAGGGGAGCTCGGCCGCGCTGCACGCACACCCGGCAGCCCCAAAGAGCACAACCCCAAACCTACTGCCCGTTTGAAGATCTAAGCCAATTTTGATCTCGGTCTGTAATGAGCCAAGGACCTTGGGTGGGGGCTGGGGGAGGGAAGGGAGGAGTGGAAAGACCGCTGGAACTTTAAATAAGAAAAACGTTTCTAATGCTCTAATAGAAGAGGGAAGTCGAAGTGTTGGGATTGCGTAGATCTAAGGCCCCCCTTTTTGGAGGAAAGCTTTTCTTATTCAAAGCAGCATCACAATGGGCTTCACATTGAGCCTTGCCACATCCCCATCTGAGTAGCAGCCATTCATCAGGCTGGCTGGCCTATCAATGACATTTCTCCCATCAGGGCTTCTATAAAATGATGCTTTTTCCCATGAAACATCCGCAAACATTTTGACGGGTCTGGCTTTGCCCTGCTGGATTACGGAGTGTCCCTCTCTCCCGCTCTACCCCCCCCCCCCCCACCATCTGCCTCTGCCCTCTCTCCCCACCCCCTCGCAGCCACCCTGCTCCATCTCCCCGCGCATCTCTGAGATAGGGGCTCTGCACACCCCGGGACCTTGGGGCTCCCGTCCCGTCCATGGGAAGAGCATGCATTGCGGGTTGCTGGAGGAACCCGATATGGACTCCACAGGTAAGTCCCCCCCCGCAGGCAGCGGGCTCCTTTCGCCCGTCAGGGAGGACTTTTCAACTTGACCGTGGCGGCGGGGGCAGCGCGGGCTGCAGCGGGGGGAGCCTCCCGCCGCACCGGCCTCGCAGGCAAATGAGCCCGGGCGTGTGCGGGGGAGCGGGGTGCGGGGCCGCCGAGGGGGAGCTCTCGCTCCCGGGCTGGAGGAGCCCTACGGTTCCACTTGCAGATACGATGGAGCAGAGGCTGTTTTTTCTTTTCTTCGCACCACCGCCCCCCCCCCCCCCCCCCCCTTTCTTCATAGGCTGCCGGCCAGTAAATTAATTGCCTCTCCGCTTCTAGTTTTAGGCGCTCACTTAGGTTAGAGCAGAAACGAGGCGAGAAAACTGTTTGGGCGAGAAAACGATATTTACTGGGGAAGATGGTTGGTGGGTTAGGGCAAAGCCAGCACCGAGGTCACCCTGTCCCGCGGACAAAGTCGGGGCTGGGCCGATTAGGAAGGAAGGAAGTTCGGGGAAGGGCAGGCTTGACTCTCTCTCCCCGCACCTCCAAAAGATGCCTTGGCTGGTCCTGTAACCGGGAGAGAGGACGGCGGCCGAAGTCCCACCAGCGGGCGCCGGCAGCAGGGAGAAGTCCCGGCGGGAGGGGAGAGGGACAGCCGCAGGGCGAGGCCGCCAGCCCCGAGGGCCGCAGCCCGCGCCCCGCCATCCGACGGCGGCCTCTGCCCCCCGGCCCGGCCCGGCGGCGGGGGATGTGGGGCAGGGCCCAGGCCTAGGTGTTCCCGCTGTCAGCCGGCAGCCTCCCGAAACCTCCGTCCCTGCTCTCCCGCTCCCTCCCGCCGACCTGCCCGCTCTCCCTCGGTTTCCACCAGCCGCAGCCCCTGCGCTCTCAGCGGAGCGCAGCCCCAGAGCTTCCGCGTGCAGAGGAGGGCAGGCGGCCCCCACCGTCACCTCTGAAAATTTCATTTATTTCATTAGCACAGGAGAACACCCCCTCTCTTTCCCCTCTCTCCCTGCCTGCCCGCCCAGGCGTTCCCCAGGCGGACAGCTCACAAGTTAGGTAGGGCTCATCCCGGGGACGGTGCTCCCGCAGCCCGCTCCTGATCTGCTCCGTCCCCTCCGGCAGCCTCTGAGCCTGATGTGAGCGCCGTGCCCAAGGTGGCCCCCGAG
This sequence comes from Lanius collurio, assembly GCA_020086605.1. NCBI lineage: Eukaryota > Metazoa > Chordata > Aves > Passeriformes > Laniidae > Lanius > Lanius collurio. Next base: position 3,660,593 of record JACBWW010000005.1, read on the forward strand.
CTGAGCTGCCCCAGCTCCGCAGCGGGATCGGGTCCCCTCCGCAACTCCCTGACGGCCTCGGTGGAGCTCCCTCGGGGCCCCGCAGCTCTGTCCCGGCTCCTCCGGGCTTGCCGGCGCTGTGCCGGTGTAACTAGTGCGGGTGGAGAAGGGGCAAGGGGCGATAGGAAAATGCAGTCCCACCTCGGAACCGCTTCGATCCTTGCCTCCACAACCCGCGAAGGGCTTTCCCATCCCTCGTTCCCAACGCAGCTGATGGGCGTTTTGTAAAATTTAAATATTGATTAAAAACAAGAGAAGGAAGAGAGACGGGGAGGGGTGTTGCCCGACCCGGCTTGGCTGTTCCTGCAGCCGTCCCGGCGCGGGGCGCTCGGTGCACCGGGTAAGCTCGCCCCCTCGCCGGCCACGGGCGACACCAGCCGGGTTTGGGCCACATTTACTGCCGGGTCCCCGGGACAAAACCCAGGCGGGCTGTTCAGGGGAGAAAGCATTCGGCGGGGAAGGAATCGTTGAGTTCGGGTCAGAGCGCGTGCAGGAGCTACGGAGGGTGTTGGAGAAAGTTGTCTTCCTGTCCGGCGGCACAGCCGAGGCGGGGTTTAGGGGACTGCCGGCAACATCTCGTTGTCCAGAGGAACGGGTCTTTAGGGAAAGAAAAAAATGAAACCTAACAAAATAAAGCCCCGCGTTTTCAGTCCCTCCTTTGAGAACTGTCCGTTCTCGGGCTGAGCTTCCGTAGTATTCGTTTCCTAATTTCAGTAAGGCTATAATAAGTGGCAGCATGATTGATTAAGATAATATTAATCAGAAAACACTTTAGTCTTGCTAAGCAGATGGCAAGAAAAGTGGAGCTTTGCAGTTGTCTCATTCAGACACCTTAACCTCCCTTTCACAGGACTTAATCCAATTAGCTTTTCTCCTGAGTTTCAGTTGTTATGTAAAGATCCTTTTGCATTGTGGAGAAATATGGCTTCATTGAAAAAAATCAGTCATGTTTTAATTTATCTTCAACAGATTTTTCCTAAACCAGAGGAATAAAAAAAAAAAGAAATTACCCGCGACTCTAATTTTAAGGTAGGGGAACGGTTTGGATCCTTCACCTTCCCCCAACAGTGCCGTGTGCTTCCATCGAGTTTAGCTCCCGTTCCTCTAACCTGTAGAGTGACCCGTGGGGACTGTCACCAAGGCCAAAGGGCTTTCTGGCCGGCTGGGCTCCAGGAGAGACCCCAACCCCAGGTGTCCGGTGGGACAGCAGCGCCCGGCCACAATGGCCCGGCCTGGGCACGGCGCGGCAGCGCATGGTGAGGACCTGCCCTCTGGGCTCTCCCGCCACCCTCGGGGCTCTCCTGCGGCCGCGGAGTGGGGCACCCACACGCCCTTCTCGCTGGGCTTGCGATATCTTCCATCGTATTGTTTTGCCGCCACCTTTAACCCCTTCAGACGCCTGCCTGCCCGCCCCCAGGGGTAGATTCTCAAGCTCGTAAATCCCCCGAGCCGGGCCGGGAGCCGTCGAGCCGCCGGGGGAAGTGTGCAGCCTCCGCCGGCTCCCCCGCCCCTTCGCCGTGGGGCATTAGGGGGTCATCCCGGGGGGCTGTATCTGGCTTTTGGGGCTCGCGGGAGCTCAGCGGCCGCCGCCTGCCCTGCGCTCGGCCCTGTCCTCACCCGGCAGCCCCGCCGGCATCCGACAGCTCCCTGCCCGCAAACTGCCGGGGGTCCGGGGAGAGCGGCACCGCTACCCCATCTCACCCCGGAGGAGTCAGGGCTGGCAAGAGGGCGGTGGCGGGCTGGGTGCTCGGGGCCAGCGCCCGGGGCTCCTCGAGGGGCGGCTGGGGCCGGCGGGGGAAGATTTGCGGGCGACCCCGAGAGCTAATAGCGGCTTTCCTCAGCCGCAGCCCCCCCTAGTGACATCGGCACGGTGAGTGCGGGGCGCTGCCGGGGGACACGGTCCTCGCCCCGCTGCCTTACCCCCGCGCCGCCCCGCAGGAGCTGTCCCACGCAGGAGGATGCCGCCCGGCCGGGAGCAGCGTGCGGGGACGCGGGGCTGCGTTGGATTTCCCGGGGGCTGCCAGCCCTCCTGCCCCGCGGCACCCCCGGGGGAAGGCCCCGCCGCGCCGCTCAGGGAGCAGGAGCCCAAGGAAACAGAGGCGCGTTCTTGGAGTGCAACTTTCCTGCACAACTCAGTAAATGGCCCTTGTTATTTCACTGTTGGAGTCAGGCAAAACCTCCACTGGTTTTCAGGCGCTAGATGGATGAGATCCTTGGGACTTGAAGCTGAGATTTAGGAGCTGATCCAAAACCCATTAAAATGAGTAGAAAGCCTTTCAGTGCTGTCAAGGGCTTTGGGATTAGGCCCTTAAAGCAGTTTATTTGAACCACGAAAAGCTGCTTCCACCGCCTGGGTTGAAAACTTTGTGGCAATGGCCAGATTTCAGTCTATCTTCTTATCAACACAGACAGGTGTTGCGGCAGTGGTGGGTGACCTTTGCTATGAGCTTGCCATTTTAAAAGGATCTAGCATATTAAGCATTGATTGAAGAGAATTAATGGCTTTCATATCCTGGTTCAATTAATGAAATTACCAGTATTGATAATAAATACTTGAATGCTAGTTGGGAATGGAGCTGTGACATTTCAGAATATTTGTATGATGCTTAAGTGTGTGATCCTAGGTCCTGATTTGTTTAATCCGAACGAATGATTGATTTTGCTTCTGAAAACTGTGTGCTTTGCTTATTGCAACACAGTGAAGAGGAAACTTGGTATTGGCTTTTCCCCCTTACTTTCCTGGAGTACTTTTTATATTGTTTTATTCCAATTAGGAAAAAAAAAGGTTCTTTATTGTTTTAGAATTTTTGTTTATAAAGGCTCTAACCTGCTGAGCAGTTAGGATGATCCAATGATTCTTTTGAATCCTAAATTTGATAGGATATGCAGATGCAGAAGAAATACCACTGGTCCCTTATGTAGTTGAACCTGAGTATTTGTCCTAGGTCACTTTATATATTATAAAATTTCACAAATCAAAGAAACGGAGCAATAAAGAGCCCCTCCAAAAAAAAAAAAACCCAATAAAAATGGTTTCTTTCCTGCAAGCTGCAGAGTTTGTGCAGGCAATGTTTGCGTGGCACAGCCTGATCCCTGGCAGCTTCTCCTGTCTTCAGCAGCAGCAGAACAGGGATCTAAACCCAGGTCCCATCACTAGATCAGGTCTTCATTCCAGAGGGCATTTTAATAACTTTTTTAAATCTGTAGGGATTTTTAAGAGGTTTGAAATGTGGTCAGAATTACCTTGACCTAAGTTCATCTTCTGAGTCTGACTCCGAAAAAAGAATTATTTTATGATTTATCTGCTAATGAATTAATTCTAAAATTCTTAATGAGGGGCAATTGGGATGTTTTTCACTGCTCTGCAATATTTACCTGCAGTAAAGATCTTTAAAAGGATGAGAGAAAAAAGACCTAAAACAAAGTTTTGCATAATAATAGCCATAGAACTACGGGAAATGATTTCATATATTTAAGTTGCAGTTTACAGTTTACAGTCCTCAAGATTTTGAGTGTAACCCTCATTACAGAAGGGACTCTGGGTTCTCACAGATAAAACTTTTGGGTGTGGACAGTAAAGAAGCCTGTAGCCTCAACTGGTCTGTTTCAGGTGCACCTTTACCATAGTAAACATATATTGAGCAAAAGATCATCTTAAAATTAGAAGGAACCATTTTGTGCTAAGATACTACAGCTGTCCCACAGAAAGTCATCGGAAGAGTATCCTGCTTTCATCAGGGTTGTTGGCTTGCTTGCCTTTAGAAAATCAGGCTGGTTTTCAGCTGGCAATGCAGTGAGAGTGCAGGCAAGGAAGAAGGCTAGCTGCAAAATCGGCAGTGTCTCTGAATGTAAACACCTTTGCATTTTGCTAGCTTAATTTGGTTGCAAGTTAGGACAGTCCTAAAGAAGTGCATCCTCTGGAATACTATTTTCATGCATAGGATTTCAGTATAGCAAGCTAAAGATCAAACCTTGGGATCACTGAAATCTGCATGGTGATGAAATGTTAGTATCTCTTCAGATCAAGACTTTTGAAGAGATGGCCTTAAATACAGCTGGGACTTGATGGTTCAAAACAATGCCTTGAGAGCAGTGGTGGGCTGTCATGTGACTAATACAAATATAAGGTCAGTCCTTTGGTGGATACTTGATGTGACATTGGAATCCAAATAATTAGCTCACAATTCTCTTGAGCACTGAAGTTTGTGAATTTCCTGAGCATCTGTGCTGGATTTTCTGTTTGTTTCATTATGTGTGAAAATGAATACATGGTACGGTCCGACCCTGCTGGAGCCCAGTGTCCCAGCAGCTGAGGGAATTTGATTGCTGACATACTGGTTAGGAAGATGGATCGCATAAAGGGTATTTGGTGGCTGAGTGATCCTATAGATAACAAGTGTAGGAAAGAAGAGTATGTGGTGATGATTAAGCCAGTGGAGGCCTGCGTGGTTTTTTTAAGATGTCTGTACCACTGGCATGTTTACACACATCTTTTAGATCTTGTAGGATTGTTTATATGTTCTAGGGAGTTTCTGTGAACTTTGAAAACTAACATAAGTTGTTAGAGACAGGTACTGATCTTGCAGTGGCTCCACAAGGGAAACACCTGTTGAAGTCCATGTGTGTGCCTGAGAGAGGGCAGATGCCCAGGGTTAGTATGTAATGATCCCTCCCCAGAGTTGGGGATGTGAAATAATTTAATTATAGCTATTTTGCATGCATAACTACCAGTACTGGTCTATCTTCATGTACATTTATTTTCTCTCAGGAAATTCGCAGCAAGAGTAGCTTATTAAATATAAAATACTAGCCAGTGTTAGAAATGGTGAATAAAGTTGGCATCAGAATCTTTCTTGCTTGCTGCAAGAGCTGTGGTTTCATTCTCTGCATAAAAACACATGTTGGATTAAATGCTTTTGACCATTCTTCCCTTTCTGAAAAATTTGAAATCAGGAAAAAGTGGAGAGGGTTAAATAGAGCCTCGGCTCTCACTGCACCCAGTAAGGGAAAGCTCATTTGCCGCTTAATTTGCCTCAAGACTGAAATGTGAAAAACATGGCTCAGTGCTGTCTTGTTTCCTTCACTTCAGCTACAGTTAAGCACTTTGTTTTCTGTTATTGGTAATTGAACTTAATTTCTCTGAGATGGAAGTTGTTACAGGAACCAAGGAGTTGATTCACTATGAATTATGTGTTCACAATTAATTAGCGCTTATACTGAGCATTTTTTTTTGCAGGATACCAAATATTATCATAATAGCAAACAATATATTTCAGATAGCTGGAATATTCTCTGAATGAGTGGTTCCCTGAAACTTACAGCCCTGGGAATTAGAGGCATTCATTTCAGAGTAGTAGGCTGGGGACATATGCTGGGATTTCATCTGTTTTCTAGGCTTGTTGAAGTCACAGTAGTCACAGTCTGATGCTGTGATCATCACTCTGAAAGACCAAAGCACTGGAGCTTTGGGTGCTCATAAACCCCATGGCAGGGACTCAAACACTTAAAAAGACAAAATCCTCTTCTCTAGGAACTTTGATTTCCTTACTGAGATAATATCTTGAAAAAAATGGTATTTGCCTGGAAGAAAGGACTACAAGTTTCAAGTGTTAGAAATCACTGTCTTTTTGTTTTGTTTTTTTTTTTTTAAGAATACTGTTGCTAGAAGTAGAAATACTTGTTGTCATTCACCTTCTCATTCCTCTCTTTTTAAATTTCCACTCATTAGAATTATACTATCAGACTCTCCTTTTTCCTTCAACTGTTTTGGCTACTTGGGGCAAGACTTACAGATGCTCATATTAAGTCAGGTAAAATTCTTTATATGACACTTGTCTTGTACACAAGTATCAGTTTGCAAATGAGATCTACAGGTCAACAAAAAAAAAAGATATGAGCTTTCTGTTCTTGTATAGATCTGTATGTTCAGATCTAGCTTGTGCTATACTTGTAAAGCAATAAAATACCAGAAATGCAGTGACAAGGGAAATTTAAAAGTAGTGAAAAAAGTGAAAAGTAGAGGTACCACTAAATGCAATGCTAGAAGGATTAACATACATTTTTTTTTCTCCCTTCTAGAACCCTTTTAATTGCTAAACTATTTCAGAGGTGTTTTAAACTACCTCAGCTACAGCTGAGGAAGGGAAATACAGAGGCAGAGCCCAATTCATTAGTGGGGTCTCATGAGTGGTCATCCAGTGCTGGGTGGAATCACCTGCGTTTCACAGCTGACTTCCCCATAGTGACAGCAACGCACACCTGATTCAAAAGACCCCACAGACCATCCTTTTTACAACTAAGGACACCTTTCAGCACCCTATGACAAAGGTGCAATTTGCTGCAAAATACCAAAAGCTGTGTCAGAGGACAAGTAGGAAAGGCTGTATGTTTTCCTAATATTCTAGGATCTTGCCGAAACAGACCATTTGTTGATTTAAATGCATGGATGGTTGTACGAAATAGACAAAACGCTATCCTTTGAGGGAAAAAAAAACCCTCAACAACCTGACTTGTGTGGTTCCCACCCTATTTGGCATTCAGTTTAACCAGGAGCATGTGGCAGGATGTTCTGATTAAGCAAATGAGTACTTAAGGCCATTAGCTTCTAGGTACCCTATTCCTGGGTGTTGCCGTCTCTGATATTCAGAGGAAAGTAAAATCCTTCCTGCTCAAAAAACTTAAGCAACATGGGGAAACAAAAAAATCCTGTCTGGTCCTTAAGGTGACAGCAGCCTGATAGATAATGTGAAAAAAAAAAATGTGGTGTAAGGCAATATGAAAGTGGAGTCGTGGTCCCTGAGTGTTCTATATCCAGGCACAGCAGTTCTGTCATGAGAGATGCCTGCTCCTGCAAAGGGTGTTCCTGGGTGCACAGGCTCGTGTGGTGGTGGAGGGACTCACCCGCCCCTCACCACAGCCCTTCAGCTCCAGGCCTCTGTCTGTCAGACCAGGCTAAGCAGCAGGACAGAGATTTGCTGGCTTACAAGCTTGGCACCCCAGGGACAGCAGGAAAGGAGCTGTGCCCAGTGCTGTGTGAGACAGAGGTCTCACTGGGGACAGATGTGGTGCAAGAGCCAGACAAGGAATTCTCAGCATGACAGGTTTGAAACGTGTGCCTTTTGTAAGTAAAAGGCTTCCTCTTTTAGGGATCTTGGGGTTAAGGGTAGAATGAACTATGTTTTAGTTATCAAGGGACATTTGGCCTTATGAGAGGCAGAGTACAAATGACACATTTGTTAAATGGTGTGTTGTGTTTGCACACCAACCTCTGCCCCAGCTTGGCCTCCTGGGTGCTCACTGTGTGACACCAAAATGTCTTAACTTTGGAGGTCTTTTCAGTACTCCTCCTCTAAGTCCATGGCAGAACAAGACTGCCAGGTGAGACTTACTCCGTGCCTTGTGCAGGCTGAAAGCAGGGACTGTTCCCAGCAGGGTGCTCTGCTCCTCTGTAAACTGTGCCCACGCTTCCTTTTTCCCAAGCAGTGGCAGTAATGCATCCTGCTGGCTGGACTGCCTGGCTATTGCAGGTTTTCCAGAGCTCGAACTTACATTCCTATCCTAAATGTACAGTCACAGGGACAATACTGGTGCAGGGGCCCCTCTAATGCAAACATTTTTTTTAAAATGAGTTGTGGTAGGGGCAGCAAATGGCCTCCATTGTAATGAAGTGGGGAGGACTGCATTTACAGAGCAGTTTAATCACATGGATGGAGCAGTGTGTTCACCTCTCCTCCTTGCTGGGTCATTTCCACTTTGAGCTCTGCAAACAGACCATCTATTGAGCAGTTAGTATTCAGTGCTGAATATTCAATACTAGACTCTTGTTTTGGTGAGTCTTGGGCAAAAAAAGAAGGAGGAAAGAAGACTTCTCTTTTTTCTCATGTTCCCTCCCTGAGTTTGCTTTGCATATTGTTCAGAGGAGACTGGAGTCTTCTCAGAAGAGCCAGGCTCCTAGCTTTAAAAGCACTGGTCTACTTTCATAATACTTTCTAAAGGAAGGGAAGACACAGTTTGGAAGGGACTAAATTCATACAAGATTTACAAATCTTTAAGTCTATGCACATCGGGACTTAGCAAAGACTTTTCATCAACCATATTTAGACTATAAAGCTAATAGCATGAAATGCTAATTCTGTATACACAGATTAGTTTGGAGGGGTACCAGTCTTTGGGAGGGAGATGTTATGATGATTTATTAACGTCCTCTCAGCTGGTTTTAGTAGGCAGGTATTTTCTGTGTTCATTCTGGGAGAAACAGCATTCATTTGTTTCTGTCTGGTGTGCTAAATTTATGCACAAAATGGTTGTGAATGATGCGATGGCTGCATCCTTTGAGAGTGGTGGGCAATGGCTAGATTTGGAGTCCCTCCATAAAGGGAGGAAAAGGGGCCACCATTTGAGTAAATGCAGTATCTCTATCCCTTGGTTCACACTCTTTTTCAGTCAAGTGATTGTGTTTTCCTAGTGCTATGGTTATGTCCTAACACCTGAGTCATGTATTCTTTGCTCATATGTGTCTGTCTTCTCATGTTCTTTCAGTCTGCTTGACTGGATGCTGTTTCTAATGAGAAATATTTACTGTAGCCTCATTCCTTTAGGAGCTGACCTCGATTCTCCCGATTAAAAAAAAAAATAAAAAGCCTCTATAGTTACTTTCTTTTCTCCTATCTTTTGTTTCTGACAATTCCCTTTTCTTTCTCATTTGTTCTTTTGTTTCTCCCTTTCTTTCTCACCTCCTTTCCAAAAATCAGCCATGTTTCTCCTCTCTCTGCCCCCTGAGCCCCACAACCAGTGTTCTGTGAATCCCCCACCCTTATCTCACATCTTTTCATTTTGTTATCTTTGTGGGCCTGTCTTACTGATGTACTACCATCTCTGTGCCAAATTGGCCTGTCTGCTGGATTCATCAGCTCCTGAGGCAGAGGGAAGTTTTTCATGGGTACTTGATGCAAATTCAGTTTCTTGAGCCACAGCTCTCCTGCTCAGCCAAATGATTCCAGCCCTGTGCAATAGTGAAGCAGAGCTGAATTAAGGATTCGAGGACTCCATGTCTTCTCATGCACACCGGTGAACTGAGGGACCATGGCAGCAGGGAATGTTTAACTCGGAAGCTAGTGAGCAGAGACTGCTGCAGGCTCTGTAAGAGATGGGAGAGATGGGAGAGATACGTAGAATTTAAGGCCCTATAAGCTCGCTTGTGTGTCTTGAATTAATGCTATAGCATAAGAAGTTAACAGAATTTGGGGCAAAAATGGGCATCAATAGACTCTGAGCTTTATTCTGGGTATGAAAAAGTCTGGCAATCAAGAGGCATGTTTGCATTTCCTTGTAAGGAAATATTGCATTTTAATTGGAGACAATGATAGCCTTTGCACTGATTTATGCAGAAGGACTGAGGAGCCGTAATGCTTCCTGTTGTGGAAGCATGAGGGCACACTTTGCTATGTGGAGGGCTGATGCTTGGAAGGCACATGATGTGTGTGATGGTCTTACTGATGAAAGGATTGGCTGCATGTTGCACAGCCATCTAAGTTAAAGTTCAGCCCTGGGAGAGCTGAATTGGTCAGATACTGGTGTCACTAAGGGAATGTGATGAAATGCCACTGCATTGAAATCTGACCAAGTGAGGTTTGTTTTGCCACTAAATGAGGAATGGCCTTGATGAAGCAAAAACCAAGCAGCCGTTTACTGGTCTGGTGAAACTTACTTTTCAAAATGAAACAATAGATAACGTCTGTGTGTGACTAAGAGGGGGAAAGGGCTACTCCTAATTAACATGCATATTGAGCTGGAAATGCAAAAGCAACATGTTATGTGATTCCAGCAAAGGGGACACATAGGAGTTCACAAACTTTGTTTTATCCAGAGTAGAGGCTACCCTAAACACCAGAATCCATATGAAGAGGCATCCTGTATTATAGGGCTTCTGAGAGTGCTTTATCTACATTTGGGATGCACCTTCTTAACAAGGAATATTGTTGACAGAATACTTAAATGAAAGCATCACATTCAGATGAACTTCTGCACAGTGCGCAGCATAAGAAGAATAGAGCATCTCATAAATCCCAGTTTTCTACCCAAGTATTCTGGAGGAGTTAAATTATTAACTGTGGTGCTTTTTATTATCAGTTTAAACATGGCTTGTCAATTTTTAATATACTTTATCAAATAGTTCAGTAGAAAATCAATACTGGGAGTGAAGACTGGCTAAACAAAACAAAAGAGCTCTCTAACACCCAAGAGAGTTATTCTTTTCATTCTTTTGATAGCATGGTGAATCTTCACAATGCTTTACCAGAATCATAAGTCAAAGAAAAAGAACAAAAACATTCCTGCCAGCATCTACAAAGTGCTCTAGACCAATGTCCATTAACCCCGAAATAGTTCCAATAGAATTGTATGCCAAGAAATGAGAACAAAAGAAAGGACTGCAACAAGAGTGCCCGACATTTTCCCCTGTTGGAAATGAAATAAAAAGTTAGATTAGCAAACAAAACACCGAGGTATCTGGCAGCTTGTCAGGGTAGCGGCTCTGCCATCTGCACCAAGGCCATGTGTCACTGTCATCCCTGAGGAGCAGGTCTCTTGGAAGAACAGAAGATGGCTATGCAGGACCAAAGAGGACACTGGCATGATTTCCTGTGGAGCTGGAAGAGGTTCCTGACAGCTCGCATGCACTGACTGAAGGCTGTGTGCCTTGCCACTGAATGAGGCAGCAAGGCACAAAACCAGGCTCTGCATGGCAGGTTCTCCTCGATGGTTTGAGAGGAGCTGGTTTGTGACTAGGAGTGTCTGTGTGCTGAAGCAGTCACAGCTGGACAGTGACCCTTATATGGTCTCACAAACCTTTCATTTGTCAGTGGAGAGGAGGAACATTTTGACTGCATCATGTATGAAAACCTAAATCTTAGAAAATTACTGTGTGATTTGCTGTCCCAAATAACTTGTTATGCTTGATTTTAGTTGATTTTGGTAAGTTTAATGCCCTCAATAGGAGCCAGAGGCTACCAAGCAATCGTAACAATGTTCATAACAACGTGCAGGCTAAGCAAGATCTTGTTTAGGCCTTGCTTTTACAGTAGACTGAGGCTTTGTAGATAAAATGATTTTTGTGCGCTTTCTTTCAAGCAGCAAGGCTCTTTAAAAGCTTTAAATGTGCTGCTGTAACCAACTTGCACAGCACACTGAGAAGCGTAACAGCAATGTTACACTTCTCAGGTGGCAGATGTGCCTGTAACCAGCAGTGCTGCGCTGCAAGGTGTGGGAGAGATACAGAACATAAATCCTGCTTCTACTCAGACCAGATGTTGTATACAGAAGGTACTAGAAGAAGTGTTTAGTAGTTTGAGGGTCAGACTTCAGGTTATTTTATTTTAATGATTACCTCCTAACCATTACTCCTGAGAGAAATGAATCATTTCTTTTGCCTTTAAGGGACTGTTTTAAACTAGTGATTTGTCTTATAAGCTGATATGACCAATTGCTCCAAGACATTGATGTGTTACAAGATGTAGTCTTCACTTGCATTCATCAGAATATGAGATGTACTGGCTCATTTTTCCTTACTTTCATTCATACAGCATTTAGAAAATAGATTTGCAGCACTCTAAGGCATGGCCAAAGCAGGCAGGCTGCTCAGACATTATGAATTTAACAGCTGTAGTGGTTAGAAGTTCTCTGTCCACAGCAGTGATGCAACATGGAGAGCATGAACAGAGGCTTTGGGGTGCTGGTATGTCTCAAGCCATATTCAGCAAGATCAGCTCTGCAGAGAAAAGCTCAATGGATCTTGCAAACCTCAGCCCGTACTCTGAGACAGACAACAGAAGCTGTCAGGACAGTGATGGTTTCCTTAATAAGAAAAGATATGGAATATCATCCCATCAGCTCTCAAGTTGGTACCATGGGCTATCAAAATGAAAATGGGAGGTTCCATGACCTTCAATCAGCCTCTTGAGCTTTTGAGTTACTGCTTTTATCCTCTAAATCTGCTGTTTGCAACTGCTTTCTCTTGGCCTAATAGATCACATGAGCAGCTAGACAGTGTTGCTGGCCAGCTTGGTACTGAGACACTTGGCAAAGATGCTGCAGGAAGAGATGAGGACCTCTTCCCTCTGAGAACAACAAACAAATAAATTGGAGGGATGCTAAGACTCCGTATGCGTGAGAGGAGTTCCTCTTCTGTCACTGGAACTGTAAAATTAAGTCTATCATCACTGTTAAATATTAATTTTTTCCAGCAAGTCCTCTTACAAATCCACTAAAATTTGGTAGTCCCTTTATATTTGCATTATCTACCTTTACTCACAGTTACTCACAACTTTTTTTAAAATTTGCCTTGAGAAACTGGGGCAAAAAATTACAAGAGCGATCATGAATAAAGGTAAGGAGCTAGACTGTCGCAGCTGTGCCATCCAAGTTAATACATAGCTCAGACAGTGGTTTAGTTCCTAGCAAACTTTATATTCTTATTCCAGTTATAACTCTATTTCAGTGACAAGCAAACTTACGTGGAAGAAGTGCTGGTCTGTGTGTAGCTCCCTAAGTAAATTGTCATGCTTGTTGGTGAGTTTAAAATTTGGAGTATGAGAGCCAGCCTAGAGCTGAAGGCACGTGAGAGGGTTTTTCATGCAATTGAAATGGCTTTGGTGAAATAAATAATTGTGCAATTTTTTTTATTACCAAAGCCTTGGCTATCTCTCATGGGGATTCTCATCTCATACACTTTAGAAATGTAGTGATTCCCAGTTATGGCAGTGATTTGATGACATCCAGGTCAGATGGTTCAGAGGATATGGCATAACTGTGGAAAACCTGTACTGCTTGTACCACTGTAGGGAATGAGGTGAGCAAAATGCAGTTCAGATTAGGTGACCACAGAGCTTTATTTTGTCCATAAAACCTCTTAGTGTCCCTTCAGGACATGCACAGATGCCCACAGGGCTGTAGCCAGCGGCTCTGAGTACAGTCAGTTCCAAGCTGTGTGGCACAGTCCCCCCAGCACCTGTGCCCACAGTGGCTCACAAAGGCTGGAAGAGGCTGTGGTTTTAGGTGGTGCTGTTCCTGCAGCAACTCTTGACCCTCCTGGCAGAACAGCAGGAGCAGAAGCCACTGGGGCTGTGATCAGACCTACCTCCTCTTCTCTGCAGAGAGGAGCCCAAGCAGCTCTTGCCTTGCTCTGGCTACGTTGTGCCCATGTGGGAGTAACGAGTGCTCTGTGCTGCAAATATACTAAGCTAATAACCAGTACACAAACAAAAGGGAGGAATTACCTCATTAAGTGTACTGGCAGTACACAGGGACCTCTGCTGTATCGCCTCAACTCAGGCTCTGTAGGGAGAAGTCTTTCAAAGGTGACTTCCAGAAGCAAGTCTTTCCTTCTGAAGGACATAACATGTCAAAATAATTTGTCAAAGATATATATAAAGAACATTTCTGCTTCTCATTTCTGATAGTTCATGAAAGTTCCTGCTCCTGAGCAGCTCTCATCTGTTTCTGTCTGGGGAGTCTGAGGCCTGCCTCCCCAGCTCAATCTTTGACACACCATACAAATATAAAAATATGCTGTTAGTTGAAAGGAAGTGCCTTGGTGGCGATGGAGTGAAGCTGCACAAGCTTCTGCTCTGCCCACTTTTGAAAACAAGTGCAGTTTAAACTTCTGTTGTTAAAAGTGTGGTGGGCACATGGAAACACTCTGGTTCTTGAGTCTCAGTGGATGTGTCAGTCTAAGAAAGATTGGGATCAAGAAGAGAAGAGGCAAAATTAGAGCGAGAAATAGCTCCACAGTTATTTTTAATTAATCTTTCAGCATTTAATTTGGAACAATTTTTTTTGTTTGTTTGTGTAATAGTAAGTTATTTGTCAGAAAATTGACACTGGGAAAATTACTGTAATTTGAATAATAATCTCCTTTTCCTCATGTAGGAATCCTGCAGGAGATACAAGGTATTTGTATTTAGTGGTATGCAAAATTATATAACAACAATTTTAAGGCTGAGGAACACGGTTGTGTGTTTCACTGCATTTCACTCTTGACCTTTGCAAAATTAAATAGTTGCCATAATATTTAAAGATGCATCTTCAAAACGCCATTAAAACACTATTTGCTTTCTTTTCTAGTAAGACTGTGATAGTTTTCATAGTGTGTCACAGTTATGAGTATAATTTTACTGCTAGATATTCCTAATCTATTTTTTTTGCTTTTTCACTAGCGCTGCTCCTTGATCAAACCACTGCCCCAGTACAACTGAGGATATGATATACTGGGACTCCTTGTGGGAAGGACTCCTGGAGGGGGAGAGGAAATGTCTTAAGGCATGATACACTAAAAACACAGTGATGTATTACATAGGATGTATTTTCTTTTGTGCTCACAAGCACTTCCCATTAGAAATTTGGGGTTTCTCATGTTGTATTAATGATTCATCATTGTTATCAGGTCTGATGTGCACTTCTGCTTAGTCACTGCCTGAACTCTCCATCATTCTGGGAGTTTTCCTGCTGTGAAATCCTGCCTGTGAGAACTTTGTGAGGTCCAAGTGCAATAATTTAATCACAAAAACCCTTCCATCCCACATGACTCAATGCATGGAACAGTGGTGTAATGTGATTGGTGCCAGCCTTGAGATGGAATCTCAGCCTGGAGACACCAGGGGCTCCCCATGGGCCTTTTCCTGTAGCTCTGCAGCCAGACTGCCTGGGACAGGCACATCCAAATGTCATGAGGACAAGAGCATTCCACATGTAGAGGGCTCTACCCAGTGGGTTCCTTAAGCTGGAACAAGATCGAATGTTATTAACTCTGAAAGAGCTTCCAAAAGCCAAACCTAATTTTCACTTTCAATTTTGTTCGCTCTGCCTCTTTATTCTTTTGTTTTGTTTTATGTTATTGTGTCTGGGATCTATGGGCTCCTGATGGGAATATTTAAAATTTTAGCAAAACTGTAAACGTATTTTCTTCTAATATCTGAAGACACTGTCATTAATATTGTGAGTTTAAAGCCTTGTAAAAATGTTTTTCTTTATATAAACAGTACAAAATACCTACTTGTTATATATTAGAATATTTATTTATACTTGTATAACTTGGTTTATGAGGTAATACAACCTTTAAATAGTTAGTTGATTTTGTCACATTTTGTCATTTGCCAAGTAATTTGGCAAATTTGCCATAAACTCCCTGACATTTTTGCTCAAAAGCATTAGTTTTCTTCATTCTTTGCTGCCAGACAGGTCATGTATCTTTTCAGGCCTGAAGAATTTCTATCAGCTATTTAAATGCAAGGCCACAAAGAGAAAGCCAGACTCAGGCTGCAGCAGGCTGGACCGGGGTGATTCAGGACCAAAGGAGCTGCAGCACATAATTAAACAGTAACTGCAACCTGCTCCAGACTTTATATGTGGCAGTGTAAACTGCCTGCTTTTCCCGTCAAAAAGGGGAATGTGCGCAGTTATCAGGGACACTGCATGAACAAGGATGATGAAAATGGTCGTTGAGTGACACTTTAAAAAGTTTTTTTTTTTCCTACTACTTAAGCAGGGAATTTGACTAAAGATGGCTGCTGCCAGTTCCCTGCTGCCGAGGGAAGAGGATGCATCCCAGCTTCCCAGCTCTCGGTGCCGGCAGGAAAAGAAAGGCCAGAGCTGGGCATCGGTCTCCCCTTGGCGCTAATGGCAGCCGCCTTTGCTTTTACTCTCTGCAGCTGGGCTCAGAGCCAAGGGAATTATATACAGCCATGGCTGTGTGCTGAAAGGAGGAGGAGGAGGAGGTAGGGTAATCTTTCCCAAGGCTTCTTACACCCATCTCTGATGTTGCCCTCAGCAGCAAGTTTCTCTTCACCTGTAAGACAGCTCACAGTACTTAAAAGGAGACTGGAGAGATGCTATGAGCTCAGTTTTAGGGCAGCGGAAGAAATCTGGCAAAAAGCAGCCATATCATCTTGTTGGTCCTTAGACAAGGAGGTGATACACCCCCACCCCGTGCAGCTGAGCAGCACAAGCAGGGAAAGACTCTGAGTTGGAGTCGACGCCAGCTTGTGGGTTTGTAACTGAGCAGGGGCTGATTACACAGCACAGGCCCTGCTGGCAGCTTTTATGCCATGGTGTCAGCAGCCTTACAGTGGATTTTTGTACAAGGCTGTGTTGAAATTGATGGGAGAAGAAATATCCTTTAAAAATCTGTTGACATCAAGTGAGTTTTTGGATGGTTTTCAGCGAAGCACCTCAAAGGAGCAGGCTGCATGGCCGTGAGGCTTCTTAAGTACAAGTGTGATGGTGAATGAGGAAGATGCACACAGGGACATGCTTGTACTGATGAAGGCAGCACTGCAGCATATTCCCACTGTGAATACAGGGGCAAAGAGACACAGGGAGGGGCATTAGCCTGGAGCTGCCACAACACTGCCTGAAAACCACAAGGACGCAAAACAACAGTACCTGGAGTCTTGTGGAAGGGCTTGGAAATCAGCTCTGAAGGCTTCTCAGCAGACCCGTTCTGAGGTTCTGTACAGGTGCCATTGGCCTTTTGTTTAAATGGCAGTGGAGGGGGTGTGTACAGAGGAATATGCACAAGTTCATGCAACTGTCTGGGTTTAAAAAGTATTTTTTTCTGTAGGATGTGTTCGGTTATGACTATTCATTTATTTGTTTATTGGCATCTAGCGCTGAAATGAAGTCATACTAACTTTTATCTTCTATAAACCCGATGGGCAGCTTTCCCAAGATGCTGGGTTCCTGCTTTCCCTTCAAGTCTGCTGCTGTGATGGGCTTTTGCCGGCTGGCAGACTACTGCCTGTGCTGTGCAGGTAGCCTGGTGTCTGGCTGGGGGCGCTTATGGAAAGGAATCTAGAGCCATTTCCATGTCTTTGAAGGTGTTTCTGGCTCTGGCAGTTTGCTGACAGTGAGGCCTGTTTCCCCTTATTTCCTGTGAATCTCTTCAGTCCCTGGGGTTGTTTCCTGTTGTAACTTGCAGGCTTGCCTTGAAGCTTTCCCACCTAGCCCTTTTTCTTGGTTTGACCACAGGGAGCTCTCTGAGCATAAACTCATTTTTGCCCATGTTCACGCCCCCTTGAAAAATAATCTTATGAAGAAGGTCAGTTTATTGTAGCAATACTCAGGGATTTAGGCAAACTCAAAACTCATCTTTCGTATTTTGTCCAAGGAAACACATAAGAAGGTGTAACTTTTGCCCTGAAGACCTGTAACAGTATACTGTGCTGAGCTTGGTGCGTCCTCTAAAGTCATCAGGGGATGTAACTTATAGCTTCCAGGAAGAACAGCAGATTCAAATCAATGTAATGCTGTAAGTAACTCGTCTGACTGATGGGAATTGATTGAAAAACAGGGAGGAACAGGAGTGGTTGCATTTGCTCTGTGGGGTGACAAAGGTTTGAGCAGCTCAGTGGCTGCTGACTTGCTACACTGGACTTGTACCAGGGAGGAAAAGATCTCAGTAGTGCCTGGGACTCCACCAGTGTGAATGAGGTTGTAGGACTGGGCTTCAGAGAGCACTGCTGGATCCTCGATTTAAGAAAAATTCATGTGAATGATTGATTTTATATCCATTTTCTTCCAAAGCCACTGGGAATCCTCAAGGATATAAGCCTTTGCCAGACTAAGACTTGGAAACTAATGCAATCTCTGTGTATCAGTTGATTTTTATTTTTTAATGTATCATGTGATGGGGGAGAGAATATCCTGAGGACCTTTGTTTTGTACACAGAAGTGTCAGCCTCTGTAGTTTAAAAGCAACAAAAAAGCCCCAAAAAATGAAACTAGAAAGCAACATCTAAGCTTGAAAGCAAGAGAGGATTTTCTTGCTAAATAACCTCAGACTGAGCATGTTTTAACAGAAATGTTAAGGATCACCATCTGTTGAATACTTGCACTTTATTGAGATTTATCTGTTGCAAGTTTATATTTTATGGAAAGACAAACACACAAAAGAGCATCTTTGGGTTTTTTTGCAGAGAGTTGGATTGAACGATGTCTCAATGAAAGTGAAAACAAACGTTATTCCAGTCACACCTCTCTGGGGAATGTTTCTAACGACGAAAGTAAGTAACTTGACATTTATTTAAAGTCAGTGTGAACTTGCCCAAATGCTCATTTCCTGTTATAATAAGTTGCTACATCTCGATGATATTTTTAGTACACTGTGATTAAAAGAGTCAACTCACTTGACATATTTAACAGTTCTATAAATTTTTTTTCTGGAATATTTACATTTTTTAAAAGGAAATAATACTATGTATTGGTTAAAACAGCCAGAAGAATTTGTGCCACTGAATAAAGGTTAGATGATCTCTAAAATGTACTGTTAGTATCAGCTTAGGAGCAAAACCATCTGTTTTGCTTTTCACTCATGAACACCACGTGGTCAAAATGTAGGAAAAAAAATGTGCCATTTTCTAATACTACTATATCAAAACGTAAATAAAAAAATTTTTCCTTTAGTAATTAAACAATCATGAGATTAAAAAAACCACATTCTAAAACATGATATTGCTTTCTTTTTAGTCAGAGAACGGAAACAATGATCAATCTAGATGATTTTAAAATAAGTATTTTTTTTCTAGTGATGTTAATTTTAGATCTTGATTTTTAGCAATAGGAAGTAATCAAAACAGCTTCAAAGTAATTTAAAATAACCAAATTGTTTATTTTTAAAATTGCAAGATAATTTCTAGCTTACCATTTAGTTTTCCCTGTTTATGCAATTTCTATTCTGCTTAATTAGCCTAAAGCAAAATACTCTTCATGCTCGTTTTCCTCTCAGGACTTCATATACTCATGTTACAAGATATTAATGCAGATTGAATTCTTTAATTCAGTGACTAGTAATTTACATTCATAAATATGAGTTTAGAAAGTATATTTTAACTAATTTAATTGCTGGAATTACTTTTTTTTTTTTTTCATTTTAAGAGAATTATTTATTTTGACATCATAGTAAAATTACATGCCCTGTAGCACAATGATGTAATGGAGCATAAAGTTTGCTGTATTGGATCCTTACTCTTATTTGTCTGGGGATATCTTTTGAGGCAATAGTTCTGAAGGAGAAGGAAGATGTTAGTAAAAACATGTTATTTATTCATGACTCCCAAGCTAAGAACAGTGGACAAGAATCTTTAAAGACAGACAATGAAAGTGGGAGATCCTTGGGGGTTTTTGTTTTTAAAAATTAAAATTAAAAATTTGTTTTTAGAAATTAATTTGTCTTAAAAAATTGATTGTAGTGAAAATACAAACATCAGCTTGTTGTTTTGAAACTTACAAGAACCTGTGAGATATACAAAGTTCATTTCACTCTGATGCTACAGAGAAGCGATGGAAGAAATCTGTAATGAATGAGATGTGTCTTCAGACTCTTAATAGCATCAGAATTCAGGATTGGTATATGTGCTTTAAATGTGATCATGAGAAACTTCCACAGAGCTGGGGCCAGTAAAAAGAGGACCTGTGTGGTTAAGAAGAGCAGGTTTTTCAGACAGTGGTATTGAGAAGACAGGATGGTGGCTCATTCTGTTTTCTGGTTCTGGAATTAAGGGACAAGCAAAAATAATGAAAGGCAGTGAATTTAGAACTGATAAATACATAAATAAATTTGTTCCACTATTTGTGTGCAGAAGACATTGTCACAGCATATAATGAAAACCCAAATGAGAGGCAGAGTTGATTTTATCTAACTTCCTTCTTAATAGCCAGTTCTTCCAGATGCTTCCTTTGCACTGATTACCAGCATTTCTGCAGTGCAGATAAGAGAATTAATCCACCTGAAAAGTCATCCTTGTTTTGAGGGGGGAGGTGAGGAAGGGGAGAAGGTGAAGAGGAAGGAGTAGGAAAGCAAAATAAGCCACAGCAAGACCAATAATCTGTGAAATCCAGAACAAAGTAGAAGTTTCACTGTAGAAATCATCATCCTATGAGCTCCTTTCTAGCCCTCGAATTCTTTCTAAGATTTTTCTAACAGTGCCCACACACCAACCAAGGCATTTCCAAACCATTGTGTAACTCTTTGTCCAGCCTCTGTCATACATTTACAAACAAAGCAGGAGGCAAAATGTTTTGAGAAAACCCACGTAACCCTATTTGAATTCTCCAGAATGGTGGTCGAATTGCTGTTGTCAGTGTAGCTCCAGTTTTCATCTGCAACTAAAGAAAACCTCATACACCTTTCTCTTGACTAGTTTTTTGTCTTTACCTACATGGGGTAGCTGTTGGCTGGACTACCAGAGAAAATGTGGGTTTGGTTTTCAGTTGAGATTTTTTTTTTGGCCTTGGCTCCACTGAAGATTACGAGAACTTGTTCTCAACAGAGCATGATGTTTTCTCTTGTGACTCTTTTTTTCCTGGATGATTTTAGAGTTCATAGGGTTTTAGGGCAGGAGTAATAGTTTTGCTGGTCTCCTTTTCTACAGTTGAAGTATGCTACAGAACCATACTTCAGGCCACAGGGGCCCTTTGCACTCTTCCATTCTTACCCAGAGACCTCCGGGTCTCTTGAACCTGCATTACACTGGGAGAGGAAGTGATGACTCACTGCCATGGATTCATGTGATCTCTGTGCTTCCTGGGGTGCTTCTTACTCTTTTGGAATATTTTATGACCTCTTCCAAACCACAACTTTTACATTCTAATATAAAAATTATCATGAAATTTTATTTCACTTTCCAGTTTTTAAAACTTTTCTCCTGCTGCCACTTTCACACTCCATGTTGGTCAAAAGATTCACAGGAAAAGGGAATGGTAAAACCTTGTAGACAATAATTAAAAAACTCCGACCCCCTAACATTTTCTGTGTACTGTGCATGGAACCAGATTATCCAAAATTGAAATAGAGGTCTGGAAGAACACAAATGAAGGCTTATGAAAGTTTCAACTTTAGTTCCATGGGGAAGAGATTGTGATGTTACTTGATGAAGTGGAAGGGTTATTTGTCCAAATTTTCGTGCTTATTTGGAAATGTAAATGTTTAGACAGCTTCTATGAGATAAATGAAAATATTCAGACTACTTTTTGTACTTCAAAAGTGGTGTTCAAAATCCATGTTCATACTGGCTGTAATGGACTTATCCAGCATCTTCTTTTTTTGTTTGAACTAAACCTCTAATTCTTCCATTAAAAAAAAGTTTTTAAAAGAGCTACATGTTTTCATTGAAATTTTCCTTGGAGAAAATTCTTTCTTTTTCAGTCATACCTACTCAGTGAGAACTATGCTCCCATGTTTCTCAAAGGGTTTTAAAAGATCCCACTGTTCATGGGCATACACTGCATACATGCTAACGAGCCTGAATCTCATTTATGGCTACATGTAAGAGACAAGACAGCTTCATGTTACAATCTAAGTTTAGCTAAGGCCAAATAATTTCTGAGAACAGTCAGAATCTGGTCTTCAGGGGCTACAGAGGAAGAGTCAATTCCTCTGAAAAATGTGGAGCTACCTGAACTAAGGGAAGGATTTTATTCATCTAAAGATACTAACAGCATGTTAGCTCCTTAGTGGTTTTGAGACACATGCAGGCAGCACTGGAAAGTACAGGGCTCTCCAATTACCTCCACAGTGGAAAGAAGAACTTAGCTCCATTTTAGTTATGACAAACAGACCAACATCAACACTTTAGAAAAAGGTGTGTCTTCACTTTAGGTTGTTCCACTCACTGGGTTTGAGGCAGCAGGCTCAAAGCTGCTGAGCGCATCTCCTGTTGTCTCCATGTCTTGCAG
Source organism: Lanius collurio (assembly GCA_020086605.1). Taxonomy (NCBI): domain Eukaryota; kingdom Metazoa; phylum Chordata; class Aves; order Passeriformes; family Laniidae; genus Lanius; species Lanius collurio. The sequence continues at coordinate 3,682,355 of JACBWW010000005.1, forward strand.
CAAGAAGGAAGAAATCCCTTGAGCTGTACCTAGAATCAGAGAGCAGAAGTTAGAGGATACCACTGAGAGCTGTGGGAAAGCCACAAAGATACAAACATGCACAAGATACAAACAGGACTCTACCTGAGAGGCTTTGAAACAGAATTTCGAAGGCAAGATGGAGCTGTTAGCAGAGAAACTTCCATGGAGTTTGGGAAGAAGAAGATTCTCTGATATATCTGGGAGCCAACAAATACTGTTTTTCTAGAACATCAGTGATCCCTGGTTTTATCATGTTTGAAGGCCCCTTCTATGCTGAGAGTTTTACCTGCAGTTGTCTAAGCTATTACCTGTATTCAGTTTGGGATGAGTTCCAGGTTTTCCACTTAATCAGGTACCTTGAAGACACCTTTCCTTGGGATGCTGGTAGTTCTACTGGCAGAGGAGTGAGCACACTGGATGGGTTTCTCCCTGAGGTGCTGTGTGTGAACACCTGCATCTGTGAATTAGGAACAAGATTTTTCCTTGTGACTTCAAGCCCTTTTGGATTTGTCACAGGAGAATTGTCATGTCTCTTCTTTAACAGTGCCTCGAAGCAAGAGTTCTTTTCAGTGACTTTATTTCCTTTTCCTACAAAATAGTTTGGATTTTAAAAGTACTGAATTTTAAAAGGTATGAGTTCATTTTAATCTACAGTGTTGTTTTAACGTGAATTGATAAAATGACAGCCCAAAAAGTAAGAAATGCTGTTTTCCCTTCCCTCTTTCATGCTAGATGAAGTGATCTAGGATCAGACCTGAGTCAAAAGTTAAATATTCTCTGCTTGATATGAATGCCATTAGGTGTCCTGCTGCCAGCTAAAATATAAAGACTAGAGATATTTATTATTTTCTGCTAGTCAGTTATCCGATGAGATTATATTGTTAAACTAGACAAGGTAGAATTAAGTGCTTATATATGTAATACTGAAAGCTTGTATTTCTAGGTCCCATCTATTCCTGTACCATCTGCAGTTCTTTCCATCTTTTTAATAGAAAAGTGAACGTTGGGCTGACAGCTGGTCCACTGGCAGAAAACAAAGTTGCACTGTTTTCTTGCACAGAGACAAGCAGTAACTCTGTGAAAAATTTAGCTTTGTTGAAAATCCAGTTGTTCAATGGGTAATATTCTATGGGAACTGATGGTTAAAGAAATTTTTGGAGTTATGGTTGAAGTCCATCCTTCTCCTTCTTGGAGAAGTGGCAGTGAGTGGAGGGTGTTGAAGAGTCTTGAAGAAGGATCCACAGGAAGCAAACATACCTGAGCAGGGAGATATAAATTGCAGCTTATGACCTAATTGTTAATTTGTGTTGTTAAAACAAATCCTTACGTGGGAGGAGCTGAGTACAGCTGGTGTGAAGTGCGTCTGAGGCAGGTTAGGTAAAGCAGGTGCTCACTCTTAATGCGAGTGAAAAACAGCTGGGAGAGGAATGGAAGGGGTGCAGAGACTCTAATATTGTGTCACTTGGATATTGACTTGATGTCTGCCACGTATCCAGAGGGAAATTCAGTCACGTTAGCACAGGTGGAAACCATTCCATGCCACGTCCTTGGGCGTGTGGGGCGGCAGCCACGGCCGCTCGGCATTCAGGGACCGCGTGCCCGGGATTGCTGCGGGCGGACCGCCTGTTCAGGAAAAAACAAATGAAACCCACAATTTAAAAGTGATTTGAGATGTGTATGTTGGTGCTGTGCGCTGAATAAAGGCGGGCCCTGAAAGGCAGGGAGGGAGTGTGCTGCCCAATAATTAGGGGCCCATTGTCATGCAGATGCAGAAGGGGGGCTGTGGAATGGGATTTGCTGACGCTCAGGGGAGCGGCCGCGGGATGAAGGATGCTCGGCGAGCACAGCTTCCCGTGTGGGATGCAAGAAATCCTGGGCGACGAGGGCTGCAGACAGAGTCTTGCAAGGTGCGGTGTTGTTCATGTGCGTGGGTTCCCGGGACAGCACAAAAGGCCTCCCAAGAGGGTCTGATGTTCAGAGATAGCCCGGCTCCCGTAAGATCAAGCATCCAAAAGCCTCGTTTAAATAACTTCTGAAAGTTAATTACATGAAGAAATGCAACTTGCAGCCTGGTGTACGGGTTTACCTCATTGTTTAGATATCAAAGCCATCTATGCCGAATGGTTTCATCAAGGAAAAAGTTGTTAAAATCTCAAAATGTGTTTCATACAACAGCGTTTGCCAAAGAATACCCTTCTGGAACTGCTGATGGTGCTCCACTCAGCTTTCACACAGGAATGTTTCATACGTTTAACAAAACACAATTTAATTGGAATTATTCTATGCATATTTCTAAATTGTTTCAAAAAACCAAATGTGAATTAGGAAGAATCCAATATCTGAAGTTTAATTTTAATTATCTTTTTTCTTTATTAATCTTTTATCCAAGTTTTTGGAAATTCAGCAAATAAGAGTTGCCTTGGAAACAGTTAATGGGGAATATTATCAGAGAAATCACAGGAAAATAAATAAAGTATATTACAGAATATGCACTTCTCATTCAGAATTAATCTCTGTAAATTTATAAACATCTAGTATATACCTTATGTTAGGATCAAACAATGGGTATACCCCATTATTTTAAATGCCTTATCTAATATAAAACTTGGGTAATGCAACAGTTCCATTACAATGAGTGAAAGTGTTTGGACGTTCTGACATGCTGCTAGGGATCTAAGAGTTGCTTTTTTCCATATAAATGTATCCTTTTCAATGTCCCTGTTCCTAGGCATCACTCTGCTCCTGCGATGAGAGATATTCGCAGGGTTTGTTGCCTTAAGCAGTATTTACAGATGGTTGTTTAGGAAACATCATTATTTACATTTCCAAAATTCAGCCAATATTTTGAGAAAGTTTTGGCACTTGAGAACATTTTAGATTTTAAAAAATTATTTTAATTATTTTTTTTAAAAATTCTTACCATTCAAAAATTATTTCCTTTTTAAAAAATGGTTCATGAATTCCTCAGAAATTCCTGATGAAATTACATAGGGTTTTTTTTGTTTGTTTCTTAACAGATGAGGAAAAAGAAAATAATAGAGCATCAAAACCGCATTCAACTCCAGCTACACTGCAATGGTAAGATGCCTTTTAAAAAAATCAAGAAAATCTATTAGTGTTTTTAATTATGCATTTTCCAGATGAAGAGCATAGAGCCCTTGACCATCTTAGACAGTTCTAAAGGTACTTTCACTGTCTGTGTTTAATATGCCCGTTAGTAACCTGTACAGCATTTCTCTACAAATGTCTTAAGGGATTTCTTTGAACAGAGGAAACCTCTGATAAAGTTTAGATTATCTACTTGCCATATATATTTGCCACCTTGCCAGCTGATTACTTGTGGTTTGTCATCATTGTTACATTTCTTATAAAAAGAAAACTGGTACTGAGAGTTTTTTTCAAGACTCACGTTTGTTTAATGTGTCTGATGAAGCCCACCCTTACCGACTGTTTTACTGACATGAGAGATCTGTAATTTAACATAGAAGACAACAAAAGGAAAGTGTTTGACGTTTGATTAATTTGTCAAAATCACCTTGCAAAGTTAGTGAGGAGAAGAAAGGAAGGGTAATTAGGAAGAGAGAGAGGATAGTTTGTGAGTTAGTCTACAGTGCTATAAAAATAAACAAGTGCTATTCCCAGCTATTTGCAGATGTATTTTAACCTGCATGTTCTGTAATGTGTACCTGTAATTCTGACATCCCTTGCTATAAGTCATCTCTTAGACTTTTGTTGACTTTTACTTTAATTTAGGTTTTTAACTCTTGTTTAGATTTCTTAATGTTTCAAGTGATTAGGTATCTTTCGGGAGGTTCCACGTATCTGGAGAACAGAGCTCTGTTATAGAGAAACCTCTGAGCATGCTTATCTGAAATCTCACAGTCATCTGCTTGTTTTAAACCTTTTTAAAAAAAGGCCTTTACCTTAAAGTACTTGAAGTACTTCTGGTAGTTATCTAGATGAAAAGATGAGATTATTGGTAAAATATGTGGTTTTTTTAAAGCAAAATGTTGGCAAAGGTCTTTCTCTGCTTCTGTCAGTCTCATGGGAGATTTCACTGAAAAAAACCAGCAAAGAATAATTCATTCAGTGTATTTTACTCTGTTTTCCTGCCTGTTAAATTATGTGATTCTGCAAAATATGCATAAAGGTGACTTGGATTATTTCTTCTATATTTGCTTTTTAAAGTTGATTGGTGAGGTTTTTAGACTAAAAAAACCTCAAGACCTGTGGGTTGATTTTGAATAGGTTGCTGCCAATATTCAGAAACTTACAGACACTTTCCATGCAAATAACGAGATGGGTAAATATAAACAAAGGCATGTAGTTTGGAGCTATTGTTTCTTTGTACCTATTTGTATCACAAAAGTCCTGTTTTTCAGAAGTTCAAGAGAAGTGAATGACTTTCCTTTAACAGATACTCAAGAAAGGGAGTGGCTACAGACAGAAAATTATAATAATGAAATGCCAAAGTAGTATTTTATTATTTTTCATTATTCACTCCCACAACTTCAACACAGTTCAAAAAGGATACTAAAGAACTATCTAGCTAAAATAAAATAGCAAGCAGGTCTTACCAGTCCCAAATTCAGAGCAGTGTTTATTTTGCAGTGAAGTCACTTAAGAGTTTTTTCCACAGGAGCAAATAATGTGGTAGCCAAGAAGCCAGCATTAATTAGAACATCCAGCAATACTGTTCCCAACAGAAAACAGGCAAATACTGTAAACAGCCTTTTGCCAAATACTTTCAAGCTTCGTCAGGCATAAAGGTTAGTAAATCCTTAAACTCCTGGGATATTGAGACCTGCTGGAATGTACTGTGCACACTAATGCTCATTCAGCATTGTTTGCAATGGAATAATAGAATTTTGGTGCTGAAAAGACTGCTTACAGCTTCTTCCCTTCTCTCTTGCTAGTGTACTGGCTTACTACCTGTCTGTTGTATTATGTTTCTAACATGTTGAGGTAGGTCAAATATTCTCCCCTTTGAGTCTTCTGGAGCATCTGCAATTTCCTCCATTCATTTTCCACCCAAAATTCCATGAGGTAACGGAAAGCAAATAAGTTTTCATGTTTAAAATCATTAGCTGCTGTCAAACTTAATTATACAATTGGCTAATTTATTTACAGGCATGTACATAAAAAGTTTCCCAGCTTACTAGCCATACCCACAGAACAGTTTTCTGTTAGTTTCCATATGCTTTTCAACATATATACTGCAGCTTTGAATTGGTATTTCCTGGAGAAATTGATATACTAAGTAAAATGAGAAGCTCCAAAGTTACAGTCAAACTGCTAAAGTAGCAAATTCGTTTTACATGAAGATGTGCAGTTTCCACTGTTTGCAAAGTCAGACACATTAGCATCAGGTTATTTGTACTGCAGTAGCACCCAGCAACCCATGGGTTATTAACTGCTGTGATCAGCACTGTGGAAGTGCTGCACAGAGTACTTCCTGAAGGTTTAGCTTTACGTGTTGGACAGTTTTGCCTGCTCAAGTGTGGTGGTCAAACCTCAGCCAACAAGTACTACACCAGCTGCTCACTCACTTCTTCCCTGCTCCCAGTGGGATGGGGAGGAGAGTTGGAAAAAGGTGAAACAGGCTGAGACAAGGAAAGATGAATAATTAAAGTAAAATAAGATGATGATAATAATAATAATAGTAGTGTAAATGAAAAGGAAAAAGAGTAATAAACCGCAAGAAAAAACAAGTGATACACGGTGCGATTGCTCCCCACCTGCTGACTGACGCCCAGCCCATCCCTCAGCAGTGATCAGCACCTCACAGCCAACTCCCCCCCCGATGATATACTGAGTATGATGTTCTGTGGTACAGAGTATTCCTTTGTTCAGGTCAGCTGTCCTGGTTGTGGGCATCCCCAGCTTCTTGTGCAGCTTCTCTCTGGTGCAGCGTGGGAGACTGTAGAGTCCTTGACTTGGGGTAAGGACAACTTAGCAACACCTAAAACATCAGTGTGTTATCAATATTACTCTCATACTAAACCCAAAACATAGCACAGTGGCAACCAGTAGGAAAAAAATAATACTTTACCACCCTAAAGTAGGACATCAGGCCTCACAACAAGTTTTTGTACACACAGGGAAGACTGAAAAATGTATCTGAATGTTCCTTGGGCAAACATGTGTTCTGTCTTCTAACAACAATCTCTGGGCTGGATTCTAGAGGTGGAAGTGGTGGGGTAAATTATTGACCAGTTTTCAGGATATAGTACCAAACTGCCCTTGTTCTGGCAAATGGACACCTCACAATTGTCTGCAGCATCCGGTGTCTGCCAAGTTAAAACTGGTCATGCTTGTACTGGTAGATGCTACTACCATTTAGAGCTAATGAAGGCAATAGAGTGTTGGAAAACAGAAACTGAGGAAATGTCAGTTGCAAAGAAAAAGTAGAGGAAGAAAGCATAGCAAAGACATAAGGGAAATACGTCCCTTTTTTTGCATGGCTCGTATTGCCATTGACTTTATTAGTTGTTCCTTTTCTGGCATCTTGCTGTAAAGGGCAAATTATATCAATCCCATGGGGAGCTATCCTTAATGTTTGCGCCTTTCTGAAGGTGAAATATGTTGAACATTTTAAATGTGGAAGATGAAGAATAGCTGAAGAAGCCAAGAATCGTGTCTGGATGACTGTCAGCCTGGCTAAATAGCCTTTTCCTGGAAACAGGAATGATACTTTTGTTTTGTTTCATTGATGACACAAAATGAAGTGAAAGGCCTGGTAAATGCAGCATTACTGCCAAATACATCGTAATTGAGGAAACTGCCAAATACATCATAATTTGGGAAGCTACACAAGCTTGAATTTAACTGTAAAGGCATGAATATAGCAATACCTAGTATTCTGTGCTTATCCCATGGTCCTGTGCTCATTATCATCTGCAAAGCTATAGCTTGGCTCTGTACATGTTTATTTCCATGGTGAACTGGTTGACCAAGGTGTAAGTGTGAAACTTTATTTTACTTCGTTTTGGTGTGTGTGTTTACTTCCCCAAACACAGAATTATGTGAAGTACAGATAACCTAATCCCATACAGTTTGGTGGTTTACAGTGTAGGTACTCTGAATAATAACACCTTCAAATAACTACCTATTTTATTCCCTTACTCCTGCCTAGTCTCTGTTTCTAGGAGGCCTCTTAAGGCATCAGTGAAGCTAAAGTCAACAATACTATTCTATTTTCTGCAACATTTATAAAAAGAACTTTAAAAGAGGAAGGTAAAGCATAGCTAGGGAATGGATTCTCCTCAGATTAGTACTTTCTTATACCATGTTATACTCCATCAAAATTAACATGTTCCAGAATCTTCTGCATGATTAACAGTGGTTAACATCACAGTTGTTCCGTAGTCTTGAGATAGAAAAATAAATCTTTAACAACATTACAGACATGACTCTGATATAGAATAATCTCATTTAATCTAGAGTTATGTAAGTGTATATGGAGGGAAGCTGTAACAGGGACAGATAAAACTATCATTCCTGGGGAAGGATTAGGGGCTTTATTTCTATACTGTAGTGGTACAAAAGGTCTCATTGTAAACTACTTGATTTCACATGGCTTTATTACAACATTTAAAATGTTTATATATATTTATATATACACTTATATTTTATAACTGGTAATAATTTGTTAGGTTGAAGATTGCATTCATTATTTTCTTTGTACAATACTGTAGAATGAAGCTGGATTCAAAATATGATAAAGTTGTTAAATAAAAGACAGGAAAATAAAAGAAGTGGAGCAAGATGGGTTTTTGATCATTAAAAAAAGTTCAGGTATAATGGGGCATTGTTCAGTGTCAGACTAATGACTCTCTGTGAAAGAGAGGAGAAAAAGAGAAAAATTCATCAGATATGAAGAGAAATAATTAACTGCTTTTCTTTCTGTCCTGTCTTGGTCACGGAAGCTGACATTCCAATTAGCAGCTATAGTATACAAACGAACTCTCCAGGTTTTGAAAGGAGGTTTTGTTAGAGCACTATGAAATTGAGGAAAGATGCCATGATGATATTTCTGTAGAAACCAGGGAAGAATAGATGTTGCCCATACAAACTGATTCCATTTATCTAGCCGGATATCTTATTAAAATAGTTTGAAGTCACAAATGATCATGATAACTGAAATGGAAGGTAGGTAGGTCCTGAAAAAGGCAACGAGGGAGAGAAACTAGGTATTTGTAAGGTGTTCTACAGTTATCAAATGGCAGGGTATTATTTGCTGTAAAACTGCAAGTTTTTTGATTATTATTTTGATAATTATTTTGATTATTGTTATTTGCTGTAAAACTGCAAGTATTTATTTTTTAATACAATTAAGAGGAAGTTACACCTTACCCAACAAGGCAGACAAGCACACATGTGACTGTAGTTGACTATGACTGACACCATCAATGACAAGATTAATTATGGTTTAATGTTAAGTGTGTGTGTAAATGTCTCCTGAACATTTTTGGGTCAGAAATGATAAAAATGGCATTTCAAATGAATGTTTCTTTTAATCTTTAGATTTATCATAAGACCAGTTTAAAGCTTTAAAGATGAAGCATATGCCTACTCATATATTTGACGTATAATTTTAAATTTTATAGTTTTATATTTGCATGTATAAACAAATAATGATCATTTCTAAAAGGTAGAAAAGGATGTTATTTCACTGGGTTTTTTTCAGCATTGTATTCAGATTATAGTTTCTTTTTGTTTTTTTCACTTTGCCCATGAACAATGGAAAGAAAATATTACACAATAAGATTTTGTGGACACTCTTGAGTATTTGCAAATTATTTGCTTTAGCCATACTTGCTTCCTCAAGGTAAGCAATTTTGCATCAGGACAGGAGTGAAAAGAGTGTGATGAACCAAAGGTGATGTGTTCTGTAAAGAAGGACAGAATGCTTCCCCTCAGTGAGTATTTGTTGTTTCATAGTTGCACATATATTTGTTTACTGCATGCTTTCAGGGTATAACAGATTGCTGAGAACACAGAGCCTATGGTTTTGATAGCAAGTATAAACCAAGTGAAGCAAGCAAGTAAATATTATGGGAATGAATGGAAGGAGCACTTAGGAACAGAGCTGAGAAAATTTAGTAGACAAGTGGAAGTCAGCATGTTTGGTCTTAAAAGGTGAAGCTTTGTATACTGTTTACCATACAGGACATCCAACATACTTGCAGTTCTCTCTGTTTAATATTTGCTTTTTAAGGCTGGAGGAGAACTATGAGATTGCAGAAGGGGTTTGCATTCCTCGAAGTGCTCTCTACATGCATTACTTGGACTTCTGTGAGAAAAATGACACACAACCTGTTAATGCTGCCAGCTTTGGGAAGGTAAGTCTAAACTGCAGTATAACACCTTAAAATCTCACCTGGTTCAGGTGAATTTGTATTATTGAAAAGAATTAAATCTTATACTGTTAGAGACAAAGGTATTTGAATGAAATCTCTTGTGTATTCAAGTTACTGGACAAAGGCTGAGATTTTAAATATTTTGATAGTTGGAATGATTTCTAACCATGGGTAGGCTCCAGAGGATGTCAGTTCCCAGCCAAGATGACAGTGACATGGTACACAGTATTGGCAGTTAAAGCTGAATTGGAAGTGGACTACAAGCCAATGTAAACACATCTGCATTATGACCTGCACTGCTTAAACAAATGTGTAATTTTTAAAAACAGAAGTGTAAAATTGAATTCTAGAGCATGTCTGTGCTCTTCTTGCAAGCATGATATAGAGATCTCTGAGTTAATGATATCAAATGATGTGGCAAATTCACATGGTGGAGTACCATGCCTCCAGACGTGAAAGTCCAGAAAGCATCGAGGTGCTTTTGGGAGCTCTGCAGGTACAGGGTGCCAAGTCATCCAAGTTATCTTTTCACTGTGATTCCTTGTGCTTCCCTTTCTAATCCTGCAGTAGAAGGAGCCACTGAGGTTAACTCTGGATTCACAGTAGAGATGCACTCCCAGCACTGACACAGCTGTGCATCATCTGGTGTAAGCAGTATGCTCTTATGCTCTACAGCAACAGCAGATGTTAATAGCTGGACAGAAGGTTACATAAAGTTCGTATTTTGGATTTGCTGGTCAGGTGATGTTTTCCTCTCAGTGAAAAACGAGATGATATTTAAAACTGAAATTCTGCCATAGATTTTGTCACAGGCCTTTAAAACTTGTTGGCTGTGAAAAAAGCAAAGTGTACAGTTTGCCACTGCTTTTGAAATGCTTGCAAGCATGAATCTGAAGCCAATTGTCCCGCAAGCTGTTCTCTTTTAGTGTTTGCAACATTTGTTCTATAGAAGTGCTGGGTATTCAAAAGAAGAAAAATGCTTCTAGGGTAAGTGCCTGTGTAAAGAGTAGGTGAAGAATATATTTAATGAGGTGACATTTTCTATAGTGCATCTTTAGGCAGGCAGTTTGGAAAGGAAAGTGTACCATCTTGTAACATTACTATGTTTGTTGTGTCCTGAAGACCTGCATGGCTCAGTAGATTCTGTGTCAGGTTTCTGTTTAAATACACTGCAGAAGTGTGAGTGACGTTCATTGTACATATTATTGCTACCAAGTGGTAAGTATTCTGGCAACATGTAATTTAGGAACAGTGAAAATAAGAAACAGATTTCATGCAGACTCACATATTTGGAACATGGCTCAAACTTACACAGTGCTACTTCTGCTGCTGCTAAAAACTTCTGTAAATTGTAGGGTGTAAATATTCCAGAATTATTCCATCAGAACATACATTTACCAGGTATTCCGCCATTTATCAAAATGTGGCAGTTTTGCTACACTGTTTAGTACTTCATCCCCCTTCTCTCCTGCCTCTCATACATAGACCTGCTCATTGGTAGGAGACTCTAGACCTAGCAGGACAGGTACTATGACTTCCATCCAAAAATCATGGCATTCCAATATGTTTTTCATGTGCTGTGATCCAAGTGTTTCCCTCTTGATTGCAATAGAGTTCTGAAGCAGTGATGCATGAAACTTTTTACCTTTTTGTGGAGAGGAAGGAAGCCCTACAGAATCATCATGGTACTGTTTCACACTAGTACTTTGGGTGGCCATTACTTTTGCCTCTGGGAACTGGCACTTCTGCACTGGTATGTCCAGGAACTTCAGACAACAGTAGGGCAAATATTGACATGAAATCAGCCTCTCCATCTGCAGAACCTGAGCACATCCCACTGATTCTTTCTGGCCTGTTACTGCTAACAAAATGTACTGCACAGGCATAAAGATCTGCAAGGCATATCTCCATTCTCTCAACAGCTTGCAGTCAGCTTCTCCTTTGGAGCAGGTACATGGATGTAGTTTTAGCCAACATTTGTTATTATGTGACTTGCAAACCATATTGGCAAGGTGAGTTGCATAAATGTCATGGAGGCAGTTGAAGCAGTGCAGTGAAATAGGTGCTGTTTATGGAATTCTGCACTTAGCTGCTGAAACAGAAACCCTGGACATGTTTGTCTTCATTGGGAAACATCAGGAGCCCTGCAGCTGTCATCTCCTCCAGAGAAAGGAGCTAGTTGTTCTGTGAAATTGTAGACAGTTCACCTTTCAGTCGGCCACATTGAATTTATAATTAATCTCTGAACTTTAGCTCTGTGGGCAATGTTAAATATTCAGGCTTTTTCTTTTACAAACCTGTAGTTTTCAGACAGATGTGGAGTTCAGCACATTAAAACAAACTGTAAGAAGTAACAGTGTTTCCTATTAAACTTCTAGGACAAGGACTGAACATCAGACACTTGGTAATGTTGCATTAATGAAACCAAAATTGGTCTGGGGAGTAGAGAGATTAACAGAGAGACAGTAATATAGACTGTTTTCTGAGGAAACCAAGCTAACAGCAATTAAAGGAACAAGAAGAGCAAACAACAAAAAAACTGTATAAACATCTTTTAAAAAGCAACCTGTACTCCTAAGCCACATCAAGTATACATAAATTTAGGAATACTCTAGTATGGCTATTAATGTGATATATTCTCATATGATAAAGGGAGCTTTAACTTTGTTAGTCAAGATTTTAGTGTTTTACTCACTCATTTAGCATGCAAAAATGGCAGTTTTATCTATACTAGCATTTGCCAATGTGCTATGCTAACTAGTCTGTCATTACAGTACTTTTTATTGTCTGCAAAAGACAGGACCTTGCATTCTTTTATATACCTTAACTAAATAGTAATTAGGGAGGGCCCTGCGAATTTGCTGGTTACAGCTCAGCATCAAGTGCAGAGTTCAGTGTTAAACTCCTGCTCTTACCGTAGACAGTCAAGCATTTTATATTTTGATTTCGTGCAAAAGTGAAGCAGAAGTAAAAATGTTCAATGGAACCAGTGAGAAGACAAGGACGTAGAGTGAGGAAGGCAGGTGTGTCACTGGGTTATTAACAATCAAATGTTGCATATAAGAACAAGCTCTCTCCCAGTGGACGTGTTCAGACTGTGAATTAGTCTTCAGGCAGAAGGAGTGAAAGCCCTGCTGCTGAGGTCACTTAAAAAGGACGGCAGCCTTGTGCCCCTCAGCCCTGTGCTGCGAATGCCTTGGGCTCTGCTCCGGGGCCTTGGGGATTTGGAGAGCAGTTTAAGGTGTTTCAGCTGCAAGTTCTGCCACTGCCTGCTGCAGGGAAGGTTGTGCAGCTGTACCTTTGGTTTGGGTTTTATCTGAGCAACAAGTTGACATAAAATGCTGGTGATAATTAACACACTGAGCAAAGAATTATGGTGGATGATGACTCTGACTTCTCATTCTTACGCGGTTTAATTGCAAACACTAAATCATTTTGGGTAAGGGCCTTCACTGAATCAAGTAAAAAGCAGGAATGTTTTGAGCATTTCCGAAGCCCTCAGTAGCCATTGTGTAGGGCTGGTGCCATAAGGCTCTCCTGGCTCTACCATTCTGCCCAGCTGTTAGCTGGGTTGGCAGGTTTTTGAGCTTCTCTTTCACTTTTATTTCCAACACTGATTTTTGTTCTTGTTTCCTTTGTGACCTTGTATGTACGCTGTTTTCTTAGTCAAGACCCTCGAAGATGTAATCTTTCTCATCTGCAGCGATCTCTCCCATCCCCTGTGTCCTCAGTTCACTGCTTTATACTTACTGTGCAGTGCTAACTCCCCCGCCGGGCCCTGACATATCTCTCCCCCAGAACAGAGCGACTGACTCCCTGGTGAAACTGCTTTGCATCCCCATGAAGCTGAGCTCTTCCCTACTCCCATGTGCCCCCTGGAGGATAACTACTTTCCTCTTCTGCCTCGGTTTGGTTTTGTTTTTTTCCTTTGGGGCTTTCCTGCTATGTCTTTTGATAAGCAATAATAAATTAATGTTTGAAAAGGAAAACGAAGGTTGCTGGCACTTCTCAGGGTGACTCTTCCCCAGTCTGAGGTCCTTTTACATCATTTTGGCATCTTAAAGAGGTTTAACCTGGATGCATGCTCACACAAATATTGTTGCTCTGTAACTGGCTTATCTGCAAGTGAAAATTACATTCCAATTAATGCATTTCATTAGATAAAGGGAAAATTCCACAATAGATTTGTAATATTAGTTAGGAAAGAACCCTTTTTCCCCAATTGTTTACTTTGGTCCAGGGAGGTACAAGCTGTACCAGCCAGATTCCTCTTTCATCATGATGCACTGTATCTATGCCCAGAAGTTTTGCTGGCAGGACTGCTCCTCCAAGCATGACTAGGATAAATAGGATTTACAGTTTGTTGCTTTCTTACTATATGATTTAATGTTTGAAAAGGACAGACCAGACCTTTATTGAAACCTCATTGATAATAACATTGTGATGTGATTGCATTCTGATTTGTCTTTGTATTGAAAAACACGTATCAGGAAATTGCCTGCTGTTGTTCAAAAGGAGATACTTCTCCTGAAGATGTGTTTTTCATTTCTTTACTCTCAGTTTGCTCTTAAGTAGCCTCGATAGTAACTGGTATAGCAAAGCCAAACTTAGGGCTCTCTTCTGATAGATTAAAATAGCATTTGCTTTATTATGAGCAATTTCTACAACACTGAATACAAAAATAGAACTGGTAAAAAAATCAATGTAAATCTGAGGATGTGGTTTCTCTCATTGCATCGAATCAGTCTGTCAGTGCTATCTGAGCAGTCCCCACTTTTCCTTCATCCCTTTTTAACAGCTAGGATTCCTGACTGAAGGACAGTTAACACCAATATGAGTTTCCTTTCCAATTCAGAACCTTCTAGGCCAGGGTCCTCTGATGAGACCATAATAACACAAGTACTGCAGAAGCAGTCATGCTGGTGTGGGGAACAGTGATCCTACAGTGTAGCTGGACAGGCCATTGCTCCCTTGGTTCTACTTCACTCATCCATTGTATTATTGCAGGTTGCTGACTATTGCCTTTTCCTCCTTGAGCCTGGAGAGTAAGAAAAGCAGTGAGGACATCTCTGTTTCTCTGGAGTGACTTTTCCTTTCTCAATCCCCTATAGCAATGGGATTTTTAGTGGCTTTGCCACTTCAAGCATCTGGCTTCCAGTTAGGCTTTAAGCATGGAGTGGTCCCTGGGCTGCTTTACCTCACGCCTTGTCAACACATCCCAGAGGCTGTGCTTACAGCACAGGGTCTGCCAGAGTGCAGGGATCCTGGCTCTCAGCCTTTTCCCACAGATAGGCTGGGTGATGGCAGGCAGTGTGCTGGCACCAGTACAGAGCAGGGGGAGTTGTGCAGGGTTTTAGATCTGCTTGGCTTCAGCAAGTCAGCACCAAAAGTGGCTGCAGCTCAGCTAAGGATCTGAGGCAGAACACTCAGTGTTCGCAGCTTTGTTGGGATGCAGTAATCTGTTTGATCATGCCTTGGGCTGAATTCCACCTGGCCAGAGGAACTGCTGAAGGAGGATATTGTTTTACATAGATGAATTTGAGGAGAGGTCTCACAACCTTCACTAAAGAGTCCAGTTCAGTTGGAGTTCCTAATAATCTAATCTCCATGGCAGGCAGGATTGGGCATAGGTTTTTCTGCCTTGCTTTGCAATATCAGTTGAGATGTATCAGTGCTAGAAACAAGTTCTTATCCTACAGCTAGACCATGACCTACTGAAAAATTTGGGAAAATAAGTAGAGAGACATGGGAAAGTTATTGGATTTTAATAGGCAACAGATCTGCAGTCAAGAGTACCGAGCCTGTACATTGCAATTTTCCCTCTTGGCCACGCAAGTAAGCAGCCGAGGGGTAGAGAAGGCATAGACACAGTCACACCTCTTCTGCTCTTGTTTGCACAGTTTGGTGGATTTGAGAGACAGAAATAGTATTTTGGACTACTTTGATTAGCCCCTTTCCTATCAGTGGATGCAAGTTTTCTTGACCATTTACTCAAGACTACAGGATGTGGAATCAGCCCCAAGCCATCTTTGAGCCAAAAAGAACCTCTTAACACAGTTGTTAATATAACAGGCTGTCTCAGAGGAGGATTTTGAAAAGCAATGAAGCCAATGGGGAAACCCTAGAATGATCCAGCTGGAAAAGTACTGGGTCAAAGATGAATGAGCCAGAAATCCTTGCAAGATTGAGAACATCAGTATTGCTTGTGTTCCACAGCAATGAGGATAAGGAAAGCATATCACTGTGAGAATAAAGCTGTATTTGGTACCACTGATTTCTTTGCTGCCGCCTTGGCAAAGAATATTGACACTGAAACACCATAATAGAAGTTAGTAAATCAACACACATCTTCTATACCTGACTTCATAAAAGAAAAGCATGCAGTCTAGATATGGGACCTGCAACTTGAATTAAGATTGAGAGAACCAGGCCCTTTTATGAAGAATTGTTATGGGAGGAAAGAGAATTTATTTCATGGCATGCAGAATCTCTCTAGAACCTCACAGAGCTAGTGAGTGCAGAGCCTGGAATCCATTTCTCATTCTGGCGGTGTGCAATTGCTGGGTTGCTATTTAATTTGATCTTATTTCACTACTCTCTGAAATTCTAGAAATAAGACTAGAATTATGTCAAAGAGAAAGGATCAAGACTAATGAAGAATAGCATCCCTTCTAGATCAGGACCACTGTCAAAATGTTCATGCCTTGCAAAGAGCAGAAATTTAAATTATTCAAGTGTAAAAACTTCTAAAAGCCATCCTCTGCCTGTTGCCCCAGAGTGAAGTTTAGTGTTTTGACAAAGGAGAGAGGAAAAAATTACTTTGAAAGTTCCAGACATCTCTGGCTTCTCCCATCCTTATTTGTTTGCATGAAGACAGACACATAAGATGCCTTATAAGATTTCTTTTGCCTGTTTTGTTTTGACATATCAAAGATGATTTTAGATGGAATAATTGAGAAACACAGAATTCACAGTTTGATAGTGAATGCAGTGAGGAGTGATGGGTCTCAGTGTAGTGGTGAAAGCTGAATGTCCATGCCCATGGCAGAGTGTTTGGAATAAGATGATCTTTAAGGTCCTTGCCAACTCAAGCCATTCTGTGATTCTATAATTCTTCATTTTAAAGCTGAGCCTGGATCTGCTTGTGTTGTAATGTTGCAGTACTGGAGATGTGGGGAGAAAGGCAGTGGCAGAAATGACAGCTGGCAGTAATCAGGTTGAAGGAATGCACCCTTGCAGCCATTTGTGGGTAACAGAACAGCTCCTGCAATTCGCAGTGCCTAAGGTTAATAGATTGTGCAGACTCTAATACAGACCCTGACAGAGGACGTGCAGTTTTCTTGCTGTTGCTCCTCAAGTGTTCTGTTTTACACAGATGCTCAACTGACCCATTTTATTTTTATTGCCTTAAAAATGACCAAAAATACATTTAATTCAAGTTTATTCAGAAACCTCTGCTAGGTTTAAAAAGCTGAAGTGGGATAAAAATCCTTTAATCCTCCCATATGATCTACCTGCACAGACATTCCAAAAAACATTTTTCAGGACTGTCTGCAGAAATATTATACAAATACTGACGTGGATATACTAGTCCCCTGAAAAAAATGTAAACTAACTATATGTTGTTTTATAATGTAATGACTTCTGTCTTCATCTTAGGTATGCACTAGGCACTCACCAGGAGAACTGTGGAGTAGCAAAAAGACAAAGCATTTCTTAATAATATTGTTTTTAATCAAGAAAAGATAGAAAATCTTCTTTAGGCAGAATGCAAGATCATGTCTTAAGCACAATTCAGAGAAAAGAGAGAGATAACAGATTGAAGTTCAGCAACTGAGAAAGAAATTGCAGGAACATTTTTTTTTCTGAGGCTAAGATAGTAGGGACCGAATCTATTTCTGTGTGAAATTCCTGGTCTACATCTGTCTCAAAACCAAAAAAGCTAGGTAGCCTAAAATAATGCCTAAGAGTCAAAACTGCCATGTTACCTAGGTGAAATTTTACTTGGAAAGTGTAAACCTGTATTTTTTTACTCAGCAGATCTTATGGGGCAGCTGGAATTATGGTCACTTTGAACAAGTGTGAGATGAAATTTTAGCTCCACTGAAGGACAGTGGTAAAGATCCATTCACTCCAGAATTCCCTTGGATATCATCCATGAGATCTTTTTGCCACTGTTTCTTTGAGAATCCAGAACTGCTGTGAGAACAGGGCCTGGGCTCCATTCAGAAAGTGGCTCAGACTGCGTGGTCTGGTCTTCACTCATTTGCTTGTGCAACTTCACTGCAATGATGAGAGGAAAATGATCCAACTTGGTTTTCAGATCCAAACCTGGATTTTCATGTCTGACAATTAGAGCCCACTTCCCTCCCCACCCAACTGTAAAATTAACACATTTTGTCTATAGGTCTTTAAAAGTTAATAAACATTAAACCAATGATGACATATTTGTGCAGTAATTTTTTTAGGCTGACAATGATTTAAATTTAAAAGAAAAACAAAAGTTTTACGGTCTCTGCCTTTCCATTGATTTCATCACACAGTGAACTCCACTTTATCCTACCTGATCTGACTTCCTCTCCCCTTTCAGGGAAATCTCCCTGTCTTTACCAGTATCATTGCACAGAGATTTGCATAAACATAGGTGAATATAAACTTTTAAATGAACAGAGAGTTCTTTTACTATTTGACTTGTTTTATTTCAAACACAGACATTAATAACCATGTATATGAGTACAAGCATCTAGGTGTAAGTATACCATGTTATATTTTACATATACAGCATTAGATAAAAAAAAAAACTGACTTCTTTCTTAAAGGCTTGCTTGATTATTCTCTTTGTTTGGTTTTTTTTTTTTTTTTTTTTTTTTTTTGTAAATTACTGGGAAAGAGTGTTTAAGTGATGCATACTTTAAGATATATTCTGAAGGGTATATCTTGTTTAAAATGTGCTGGATTTGAAAAAGAAACAAAGAAAAGAAAAAGAGATCATCTGATCAACTACTTCATTATTATTCTCTTTTCCTGATCACCTCTGCCCTGGTATGTAGAAATTGGTTGATTTATTTAAATCCCAGGAACTCCCACAGCATATGGTTCATAAAGTAGCATTTACAGTGTGCATTGTAACACTTCACTGCCACTGGAAATACTTGAAAGTAATATGGTTTGATGCTGTTCCAAAAGGAAAAATAGAGTAAAACTATCACTAATAAGTCAACTGTTGTAAAAGCAGCTTTTGGAGAGGGATGATATTTTCTGAATGAAAACTGACACAAAAAAAAACCCAAAAAACCAACACAGCCAACTCTAAAAAAATCCCCTAGCCCAAAAAAACCATCCCCAGAAAGTAGTTCTTCAACACTGCCTTTTTTCCCACAGCCTTGTGGAGCCCCCAACCCTGTCTGCAGAAAATGAAAGAGAGAGGGGTGGGATTAATGTGTAATTAAAGGGAATTTGGAAAGCTGAGATGTTGCGGAATGTTAGATCAGTAGCTGGAACAGCATGTGGTGTTCTTTAGGCAGGCTTCATTGAATCCATACAAAAAAAGAAAGAAGGGCTGCTTGCCTGTCTGCTCATTTATCAAACAGCTAGGCTGAACTTTCACAGCTCCACAAAAGTGTTTTACTGTTTGCTGAAGTTTTGCTCCAGAAATTAAAGCTGAACAATTTACCAACTCTGAGTCTTTGCTGCATTTTTGACATCAGCCACCTTGTGCAAAGCTCTTGGAAACTAACGCAGGTCAATTTTTACATGATACTTAGGGAAGATGGTTGTACCTCTGCTAAACTCCCCCCAAAAAGTGCTGAAGAAATGGTCAAATATGTGACATTGTAATGTCTTCATTTATATAGCACCTTTTGATCTAAATACATGTTCCAAAGCTTTCAGTCATCAATCAGGATTAAATATTCATCAAGGTGGCAAAATGGCTAACGGAGAAAAAAAAATCTGTATTATTTAATCAATTTAAATTGACTTTTTTCCTAGTTGAACAGTTTTATTCCATGTTAAAGGCTTGTTTTCTTTTAATATTAGTTGTTGTTACCCTCCAAAGAGGAAGCATTTAGCAATTTATATAACAAAACCACAATTTAAATGGATTACAAATTTTAAAAGGAAGAAACTCCTTCGCAAGTAAATCTTAAAGGCTTACTGCAGTTTTTGTTGCATGACTGTTCTCACAGAAAAATTTTCCTCCTACTGCAGACCCCACTGAGAATCTGGTTCAATCCTGTGAGGTGCTGAGCCTCTCCTTTCCAGCAACAACAGCAAAGCTTTTTCATCAGGATTAGCCTGGTTGATTGCTGAAGGCACAATCTACATTCACTGACTCATTTCCTCAAATGCAACTGAATAAGTTTTGGGTTGCAGTAGCAATGTTCTTTCAATGTCTGCTGACACACTAGAGTTTGGATTCTTGATGATATCCTGCTGTTTCTGAGATCCACTTGTTTTCCTTAGAGAATAAATTGATTATGAGGTATTTTTACAAATGCCTTGATGAGTTTTCATTGGTAGAAATGATGGCTCTGTCAAATACCAAAATCTTTTCAGAGAATCATCTTTTAGAAAAAGAAGTGCTTAGTGGCAGGTTTGTGAAGGTCTGTAGAGAACTTTGTTGATCCCTCAAAGTGACATAAATAAATAGTAGGCCAATTCTAATTACAGTCCTCCTTAGTTTAGAGGCAGAACTGATCTTAGATTTTTAAGGAAGTATGTTATACTCCAGTAACTTATGCAAACATTTAAATTAATGGTAGTTAATGGGATTATAGTGAAATTTAAAGTCTCTTTCCTCTCTTTCAGTGGTGGAAAAAGTCAAGAGCTTATTTCTGATTTCTCCTATCACATATTTTATTTATATCACAGTGCAGTTTTTCTGATTTTCTGTCATAAAGGTCCATACTTAAATTAAGTATTAGTAAATGTGCTTTTCTATCTCTTTTAATACAAGTTTTATTTATTTGCAGATAATAAGACAACAGTTTCCACAACTAACAACAAGAAGACTTGGAACCAGAGGCCAATCAAAGTAAGCAGTGTATGGTATTATTATCATCTCTCACAGGGCCCCGTCTGGCTCTGGCTTTACTGAATGGAATCATATGAAAATAGGGAGTACTTTGTCTGGTTGGGGCCTTAAAACCAACTTGGATGGAGATTCTATTGTAGTCTTTGCATTTTCTTATAGATTCATCAGTGATCCTGCAAAGGTGGTTTAATGGAGGCCAGCAGTATACTGATTTGATTAGCAATATTTTCCATATTGTTTTTCATCTCAGCTCACTTTGCACAACATAAACAACATTTACATTCAGGAGTAATGGAACTACTGTTGGGGGCTGTGAAATAACAACTGGTTAGCATCATGTTTCAGGCTAGAGAACAAGTGTCAGAATGCTCTTTGGAATTTAGGTAGGAACATACATTAACCTAAACTGAAATTGTCCACAAACTTGTGTTTAACCACCATTTTCCCCATGTAATGGAATCCAACATATCTTTAGGGATTAAAAAATTAGCTTATTGCCTTACCCAAAAGTTGGTGTTTTCTGAGAAGAGTCCATCCCAATTCCAGAATGAGAAATTGATTCAGAATTAAGAATGCACTTCCTGGGGTATTTGACTTTTTCCAGTTGTTGATAAGATGTGATTCTACCAATTTATGAAGAGGATGCAGTAATGTTATTATACTTTTTTTCTGCTCATGGACTCCAAGAAATTTTTCTAGAGTAGATTTGAATCTTTTTCTGGCAAGCATAAGGCCCCTCACATAACAAAATCTGCTTTTCTTAATTAGCTTTCACAGAATCCTACAGAGTAGCAAAAGCGTAGTGTCTATAGCTCACAAGCGAAGAAACCATGGAAGGAGAAATGAAAATGTGAGATGGTGTGTTTCCAAAATTTTGTTGGTAAAACTTCTCTTTCAAAATAAAGCCTGAAGAACACGATATAGCTAAATGCTGAGAACTAAATATGCCATTAGGATTGAGTTTACATACTAAAGCTAGAATGACCTGCTCTTTAAAGAAAAAAAGAAACTAAGATATAAGAAGAAATGCAATTAAAGATAGATTTGCTGTGCTCTTCTAATAAGTGGTCCATGACAAGCAGTATTTCTTTGATGGGACAAAATGTTCTTTCCCCAGCTTGATATTTTCTTAGTTTTTATAACTAAGCTTTCTTTTTCTAGAACAGACATATTTAGGCAGCTAACTGAAGATTTGAAATCCATTCCCAAACACAAATTCAGAGCTTCCGTAACATAACTCATCAAAGCCACCAGACAACTCTCAGGTGGAAATTCTGAGCTAGCCCAACAGCTTACTAGGAAAGCATGATAGGTCCGTAATCAGAGCAGTCAGGAATTAGTACTGAATGTAAGTTTTGTGGAGGTTCATAAAGATTCCTCATAAAGAGTGAAAGCACGCACAAGTTGCTTGTGGACACATTCATATGAGTACCCCCTATCGGCCATCAAATCATGCTGAGATCAGCTGCAATTTTGTTACTCATCCTTCCATTTAATGAACGCAGTGAGCACTGCTTTATTTCCAAACCGAAGCTCCTCCCACAGCACCAGGAGTCTCTCAGAGGGCAAGACGCTCTTGATCTGCTGGCTAGAGGTGTCCTGCACCTCTAAAAGCTGTCTCTTTACTCTCACTGAGGCTAAAAGTCAGAGAGATTTAATATTTCTTGCACAATTTCCCCCTAACTTGCCTGCCTGTCAGAGCAGCTTTCAGGTCACATACTCCTTTCATGCCACCTGTGCAATGGTTCTGCTCCCCGTCTAGCAAATAAGGGGCTTCTGTCACATACACACAGATGCTACACGCATGCTGTACTTTAGGATAAATACTCTCCTTGGCAGACCCAGCACAGCTATAATTGAGCTCTGGTTTTGTTTTCAAAAACCTCTGACTGCATTCCAGCTAAGTGTTATGTAAAGAAATTACTTTGGACATTAACACTTCAGTCCCTTTATCACCAACTGTGCTGACTGATTGCTGCCAGTATTATTCTCGTTCCACTTCCCTGCTACTGCCAAAGGAAATTCAGCCGTAGAAGTGGTTAAGATTATCTGACTTCACACTATTCTGCTTTCAGTCTTTTTATAGCACGGCTGCCTTGTAGCATTACAAAGTTCAGAGCTACAATGGTGCTATACTCTTGCTCATCAATTGTGAGCTCTCTGGTTTGCAGCTGGTTTATTGATGTAAGCATGCAGCTATTCTCTGTGACACTGAGCTTAAAAACAGTTCCACCACAGGTGAGCTGTGAGAAGGCAGCTGAACATAAAAGCCAATTTCTTTCTGTACTATAGTCTGAAACTCTTCAATTTGGAATACAAGGTGTGAGTTAAAGCAGTGGAAGCTACATGGTGTGAAGGGAATTTTTCTTCTTTCTTTAAAGGAATGCTGTATATAACAGATCCATGAGGGTAAAAAGTATTCCACTTTAACAAAAAAATTATTTTGTTGTCTGCATGTTGTTATTCTACACATCAAAATTTCAAACCCTATTGAATTAAGTTGATTTTTTTTCTGATAGAAATATGAAAAAGTAATTGGAAAAGAATCTGTATAAACTACTCTAGTGAGTTTTTGCCCTTTGGGATGATAAAACTATTTAAAGAAGAAGCTATCTAGAAAAATTTTGGAGTTAATTTGGCTGCTGCTGTCTATATGATTTTGAAGCTACATGGCAAACTCATATGCAGTTTACTAGCAAGTGCAATATACCATGAATTAAACACTGCACAGTGAAATTCTACTATGTTTTCCAGGCTTGTTTTTTTTTTCCTTCACTGATTTAAGACAAAACTTGATATGAGACTGACCCATTTATATTATAGCAGCCTTTCAGTCCTGCCTGCTCTTTTTTCCGTCTCCCTGCCCTTCCCGGAGCAATTTGTGCTGCTGGCTCCCCACAGCATTTCCTTTTGGGTTCCCCTACCCCAGATGCAACACACAGGCCATGTGTGAGTTTTATGGCTCTTACATGCAGCGCTCGCCTGGCAGCTGTAAGGGACCAAGCTGGGCACTTTAACTGAGAGCTGGAAGTGTTGCCATTCAAGCTAAAAAGCCAAAGTTCTACAGCTGGTGCTGTAATCTACAGCTGCTGCTGTAACCCCAGCACAAACATGCCATTAGTTACCTGCAACAGGTTAGTCTAGAGCCTGGTTTCTTGTACTGAATGCATGTTTTGACCTAAGCTCTGATGGGAAAATTTGGAACCAATACTGTTGCTTTCTCAGGTATTGAAGCTAGGAAATTCCATTCATCAGTGACATTATACCATATCAGTGTAATGTTTTAAAATATTTCACTTGGATTATTCAATGTTGAGTTCAAGACAGCTTTTATTTTTAATGAAAAATAGGGAACCTCCTCAGTGGGTATGGCCAGGGAATCAGGTACTGGAAATTGGCTACAACACCCCAGACCTCCTGTCAGCCCATCTCTGCTGATAAAAATGTTTGGGCTTCCAGCTCTTTGCCACCATTTTCTACTGATTATGACATGCACCGATCTGTGGGCAAATGACTGCGAATGGAAAAAGGAAAAGTCACCAGTTAGTTAAACTACCATCACTTAGATGCTACTCTTTAACTAATTACATTGATGGCATTTGTAGAACTGCAGAAAGCAAATTTGTGTTTGAGTGAACAGATCTGATGGCAGCACTCTGAAATAGTAACTGACTGAAAGGTGAAAGAAGTATCCAGAGATAGAAACTTCTTGTGCCACCATAGTGGAATCCAGAAGAGAGTCTCATGGTGATCTGATGGGCTTTTGATAGACTATAAGGAGAGAAGCGGAGGATCATTGAAAAGTCTGCGTAGGGTTTGGCCGAAGCAAATGTATACCAGCAGTATAATCTTGTGATGCCTTTTGTAATCATTACAAATTTCACTGGTGGATTGGGTGCCTACAGCTGAGCAACTGAAATGAAAGTTAGAAAATTACAGAAGGACTAAGATAACCTTTGCTGCTTTGATGAACGAGTTTTGCTTGATAATCAGTGCTTCCATTGGCACCTGTAGTAAAGCTGAGTGGTAGCACAAACCAGTGCCATGAGGCCCCCAGTCTGCTCCTATAGCACTGTAATTCCCAGTGTGGCCTGCACAGAGTTAGTGCTGCGTAGTATCCCTCACTGATCAAAGCCCAGTGCTGATGCTTGGGTATGAAGCAAATAACTGGAGCTGTACATTTCGTGCCATTCAATGCTTTCCAGCACAAGCCTTTTCCCCACCTTTTTTCATTGAAGTGTTTTCAATTTTTGAAACATTTCTGATGAGCTCAGTTGCAATAAAGACTCGTGCTTTTCAGGGACCAAACCAGCCCTCAACAGCCTGAGAATCAGGGAGCTGAAACAACAACAGAAGGGCCAGTCCAGCGGGTCTGTACCTCTGCTTATTGCTGAACTAAAGGAGCAGCTGCACAACAAAGCTCTGCCAACAAGTAGCTTTAGGATGTTTTTTATTTTTGTACTAAGGAGTTAAAAAAAGGAAGTACGTTATTTTCCTGCCCTACAACAGAGTCACCTTTCTTTTACTACAAGAAATGAAAATTGTGAGCTCAATATATTACCACAGTATTCTGCTGCTGAATCAATGCTTGTTAGTAATATTTAAACTATTGCTCAGTCTATTTTGCTGTAGAAATCATTTGCATTATCAGTTGCCCTTTTCCTCCATTTATTTTTCTTTAATTTTCAAACAATCTGATTTATAAAATACACATCTGTGTGTATCAGGTACCATTATTATGGAATTGCAGTGAAAGAAAACTCCCAGTATTATGATGTGATGTATTCTAAAAAAGGAGCAGCCTGGGTGAACGAAACAGGAAAAAAAGAAGTAACCAAACAGACAGTGGCGTATTCACCACGATCCAAACTGGGAACATTGCTGCCAGAGTTTCCAAATGTCAAAGATCTAAATCTGCCAGCCAGTCTGCCAGAAGAGAAGGTAACACTTTGGAAATCTTTTCTCAGCTTGTCTTGGTTTTTTTTTTCCTGCTCTGGATGAAAGCTTTGTCTAATATATAAAGGCTTTAAACTAGATTAAGTTTAATTATGCTTTGACTTGATTTATGGGGGACTGAATTACTTCATTTAATAGGAAGAAATATCTTCCTTTAAAATAGGCAGCTGACACTATCAGCTGTAGAGTATTTCTAACGCCCATGAATGGTTTTTAAAAGTTACGTTACATACAGCAGGGCAACTTTTAAAATTATGTGATGCTGGAGTGCAACTTCTAAAATATGTTATAGCTCTCTAATCTGTGAATACATTTGAAGGCAAACTGAAAAACAGTTCTAATGCTTTCTTGAGCAGAGGGGGACTTTTTGCACTTCTTATCCTTCTAGAATAGAAATTCAGAGAATCCCATCTGCACATATGACAAAAATGCTCTGGCTTCTCTTGGCTGAGCTTGCTAGGTTTCTGGTTCTATTCACATGTGTAGTATCAATGTGAAATGGACAAAAGAATGGGGTTTTTTAGTTCTTTATGTCCTAATTAGGGCCACATTCTCATCTTTGATCTCACTGAGGCTTTTTGCTCCTCTTACATTTGAAGAATCCCCATTGACAGAAAAATCCATGAATTCAAAGGGAGAATTTACTTTTGAGAAGAAAACTCATCTTACAGCTAATCTAACTAAACTTTAGCTGATTTCATTATTTTTGCAGTTGCGCATAGATAAGACTTGCTTTTTCTGTGCTCTATGTTCTGATATTTTAAAAGTGGATTTCTTAAAGCAGAATGATATTTTGTATGTCTCCCTCACTCTTTTTCAGGTTTCTACCTTTATTATGATGTATAGGACTCACTGTCAGAGGATACTAGACACTGTAATAAGAGCAAACTTTGATGAGGTATGGTTAGAAACTGCAGTTGCAGTTTAATGATACAGAAGGTATCAATGGGTTTGAGACCCATGTTATATTACAGACTTAGAGTTTTTGGTGCTCGATGCTTTTCAGGAGCAATAGCTGTACTTGAGTGTATAATATGTGACTGATAGCCCTAAATCTCACTAATAATGCTGTGTGAGTTGGAGGAACAAAAGCATTGAGAAAGTTTTTGCCCTCTGCTCTCTAGCAGGATTAAGGTAGCAATATCCCCATACAAGATGTTGGACAATCCAGTTCTGACAACTCAAGAAGCATGTCCACCACAGCATTTTGTTGAGACTGAGCTGCTGAAGGAATTCCTCTGAGTGCTCAGCAGAGCCAGGGCAGGTGTCACAGCCACAACAGTGGGCTCTGCTGGTCTGTTAACAATGATACAGAGTGGGGGGGATTACAGCCTCCCAGATATCCCAGAGAGCCACAGCTGAAGTCTCCAGTTGCTCAGTTGTACTGCAGTGCAGCTAGGAACACACACACGCTGCTCAGCAGTCAATACCATCTCTTAGAGAGGGATATGGCTTGTACCTGTTCATATCTGACTGAACCTGAGGGGTTTCTGGCAATGCATGCAGACAGCTCTAGAATTAGAGCTGAAAAATAAAATGTTACTGGAATGCGAGCAAGTTTATATAACATGGCAGGATGGCTTCTTTTCCAGGATAACAAATCTGGCTATAGAGATACTGAGGACTTGATTCAAATATTTCATTCAGGTCCTAGAAAAAAAATCAAGGGAAATGGGTATTTTGACTCTTGTCTTCTGAACAATGGGAAGAAATTCCCTGTTTTTCTTCTTCTTACTGTTTATTTCTCACACTCTTCTGGTTTAAAGCTAATTTTGGACCATTGTACTCAGTCTAGAAGTTTCCATGTGAGAAAAATATGTGACACATTCAGGAAATTTAGCTGTGTGAGTCTCAGAATAGTATCTTAAGAGCAAGATGCTGTATTTTATTAGGTTTATCAGGATCTATGGTAGGGAAGGGGCTGAGCAGGAACAATATAGAAATGGCAAATACTCCTTGCTACACAAGTGTGTGGTTGCTTACTTCACTACAGTTGTGTGCAGAAAGTTATCATTTATGGATGCTGGTGTTCTGGCCCCTGTGAAACTGATCCTATCACTCTCAGAAGAACACCTTTATTTCCTAAACTAAATTTTTCAGAGGTGTATTTTGCTGTGTCTGAAATCTCTCCCCTGTTTTGGGGTTTTTTGCCTTTCTCCACTTTTTTTCCACTTTACTTCATAGTGGAGGAAAGATAAAATCCAAAAGTGTGGTGTTTCTTTCCAAAGTGAAGACAGAAAATGGTACATAGACCCTTGTAAGCCATGTTCTATCCTCCTCTCCCTCCCTCTCTCCACCAAGCCCTAGATTGCATTCCTTTGTATACAGGGACAGAGTGCACAGAGAGAGAAAAAGGCTTGACATGTGGAATCCAAAGAGTTCCACTCACCAGCCACTGACGGAAGGTAAAAGTGCAGTGATTCCCATGGGTGTCCCTACTGCAGTAGCACAAAGACTCCCTGTCACCAGCACAGAGGGTCTCCTCACCCTTTGGCTGATTATCCCATTGTGTTCTACGTTACAGTATGAGCCTGTCTAGTTAAGGAACATGCCTTGCCTGTGTTGCACCCCATTAACTCAGCTCTGGGGCTAAAACAAATGCTGTGTAAGTAGGATCATTTAAAGAGAATGGTATTTGTGGCCTTTGATGATTTTAACATCCCTGCTTCTTCTCTTGATTACAGGTTCAAAGTTTTCTTCTGCACTTTTGGCAAGGGATGCCTCCTCATATGCTGCCCGTACTGGGTTCTTCAACTGTAGTGAATATTGTGGGAGTTTGTGACTCAATTCTGTACAAGGCAATTTCTGGAGTTTTGATGCCAACCGTACTACAAGCCTTGCCTGACAGGTAACTGTCCCCTTCTGGCTCAGCTGTCTTTGTTATATTTCTTTTCTTCAAGTTATATTTCATTCTTCAAGAATGACAGCAGTTCTCAAAGTGCTGCTTGCTGCACCTGTTTTCTGACTTTAAATCAAAGTGTCATTTGAAAGGCATTGCAGAGCTTACATGTTCCTGAAAAGATGTTCAGATTTTCAAAGACTTGTATTATGAAAAACTTGGAGAGTTGGGGGTTTTTATGTGATGAAGGATACTACTTTCTTCTTGGTTTCTTTATGTTCAGCTAAACTCAAACTAAATTCACTTTTCCAATCCATGTGGTTGATTTCAGCTGGTCTCTTCCTACCTGGTGTTCACGTGAGTCCAAGAATTCTTGTTCATAGAGGTAAAGCAGGACAGAGATCAACAGTCCACAGCAAACCCACTGAGTGCAGTCAACATGTTTTCCCCTCTGGTTTTACTTGTATGAGTATCAGGAAACCATCTTTTTCTAAATAGTCTTGTACACCTTTAATAATATTTGACTGATGATTTCTTGACATTGAGTAATTTGTTAAGAATATTTCTCTAGGAGTTTTTTAATGATGCTGTGCATTTAGCCATTAAGATTTTAAAGTGTCTCTAATCAAGAAAAATGCTTTCATGATGTTGTTCTGCTCTCTTATGTACATTTCATGAGTGCTAAAGTGAAAGTATTTTACACAAGAAATCTGCTATAAGCATGGGCTGTTCTTGATAAGACATGTACATTTTTACAGGCTTTTCCCCTCACCCCCCCAAATCTATTTCATTGGAAGGATTAAACAGAACAGCAGTCCTTTTCTCAAGCTGCTTAGTTCTTTCATAGCAAATAAGGAGAGACTTGAGTGTGAATATAGACTTTTGTAATGCATATAAAGGGCCAGATTGTGGCTATTAAGCCATAGCCTGCACTGGAGGGGGTGAAGAAGGGTCTCATTGCAATGGAAGCTCATGAAGGAAATCTTGCTGACTCAGCCAGAATCCTCTGAGATACTTCCTGGGAACAAATTCTGCCTATCCAGAAAAGGCACTTTTTTAGTGAGCCCAGAGGTTGTCATCCATCCTCTGCTCTCTTTAGGTGTTTTTGTGGAGCAGAGCAGGCCTATGGCCTGTTTGTTTTAACCACCTCTGTTCTTAGTGCATTGTGCTAGGAGTACAAACAGAAAAAGCTTCTTGGTTGAAAGGGAGAAAGTTCCTTGTATCTTTTCTCTGTCATTTGTGCATTTCTAACATTGCTACAGGCAATGCAGCTTTGTCTCTCAGAGCCAACTGTTAGGATCCCCTGCACAAAACTCTACAACTGTTCCTGAAACTGTCATTTTATACTGAGGATTCCAAGGAGAAAGGCAGAAGGATCTGCCCACCTGGTGTAACAGGAAATTATGGAGCCATCAAGTAACAGTAGCAAGAGAGAAAACGAAATCTCACTTGTCTGAGGAAGTTCCAGCCCTGTGCAGGGCTAAGCAGGCAGGTCCTGCTCCACCTCCTCTTCCCCCACCTGTGTGGGCTTGGCCTGAAAATTCCTCCCCACCACCATCATCACCCACTCACTGACTCTGGCCTGCAGCAGGAGCTGGTTATTGCTCCATTTGCATATTCCTTTGTACACCTGTATAAATGTGGGCACAACTGAGCTGAAACCCAATGCTTGATTTATTGTTTTCTTTAAACAGTTGTGAATTTATATTTGTAGAGAGTGGGAATGATTTTATTTGAAGTAAAAGTACTGTTTGTAAGAATCAAAGTAATGCTGTACAGAGATACGAGATTTTGAACATGGTGATAAATTTTGCTTTCTTGCAAAAGTTGTCAGAAGTTTCAGAAGTTTTTCTTCATGCCTACAAACCAAAATATGTTAGCAACTCTGCATGATAATGAGTTGTAAATAAATGACTCATGGTCTTCACACGTTCACAGCTTTAATAGTACAATGCACAGAGTAAACACTATATGATGTTGGGATTCCTTTTTTCAGTTTGACGCAGGTGATCCGGAAGTTTGCCAAGCAACTGGATGAGTGGTTGAAAGTAGCTCTCCATGATTTGCCAGAAAACCTACGAAATATCAAATTTGAGTGTATGTATTGCCCAAATTCTCTTCTGTTAAACTGGGATGGACAATGTTTATAGATTACAAATTAATTGGAAGTGAGACTAGTGTTCTTTTACGAATTAAAACCTGTCATCGTTATAAATCTTGCATTCACTTGGAATCTCCACTTGTTCATGAGAACCAATCTCATTTAGTGAAATGAAGCTCTGCTCAAAATGAGAACTTCTTTTTCTTTCTTGTGGATTCTGATAAGAAATTAATTTGTTGATAGTAAGCAAACATTAAGGACGATATTAGGCAAAGAAAATTATTAAACAAACCTTTAGGCTAGCAGAATTTGAATACAGCTTGAGGCCCTTACTCAAAAAAGTGCCAGAGTTAGAAATGAAGGAGATCAAATTACCCTGTCACCACAGGAAAGGGCACTAGTCCTTTTCAGACGTGCTTTGTAGATGCCTGCAGTGCACATCACCTATTGATAAAGCCTGCTTTATTTCACAGCTCTCAATTCTTTTCCTTTCATGAGCACTAAATTCCACACCACAAAGTTAAAGGGGGAAAAAAAAAAAAAACTAATTTAGGAGAAGGATTAACTATTTTGATCAGCGTGGAAAATTAGGTGTATATGTTACTGAGAACACTCAGGATGGAAGTTGGAACAACTAATTTCAGGGTGATTTGAACTGTTTACTAATTTATTTTAAAGATTAAACTAAGTCAGAAGTGAGAATATGCTTTACCACATCTTTTTCAATTCAAAAATATTGAGATCTTCAATGGCAAAATCTTTTTAAATCTTATAGGCAGACAGAAATAGATGGACAGTGCACTCTCTAGGCATTCTCAATCTGTGCTTTTTAACTGCCTTTATGTACAGTATGGAGGGAAAACTCACTCTGTGACCACATCTAACAACTCTTTGGATAGATCTGCAAATCTGGTGCTTTTGACATGAGGAAAATATTGTATGCACCCTGCCTTTTACACGAGCCTTTGTTGCTTCTGCAGCTGTTTCCTCCTCATCAGAATTTGTGACAGAGTACACAGCCAGTGGAGGTACTGACAGGAGGAACTCCAAGTGTGGGTCATTTTTGCAGTTCCCCCAAAAAAATTCAGCCAAAAAAATACCCAAACATTTTAAAAGCTCATTTTCCAAGAATGGGAAATATCTTAACACAAGGTCCATATCACTTGCAAAGAGCTAAACTGGGAACCGAGGACTGGCAAGTACCTCCTGGGCCATTTCAGCCCGTAATGTATTAGTATGTCATGCAATTGCTTTCAGAAACTTTGATCAAATTCTAACTGAAACTGGATCAGAGTTTAGCTCCTACTAGTCTAGTCAAAAGACTCCTCCCAAACTTGATTGCATGAAGATTTGGCAACCTTTTCTCATTTCAACACATAATGTAGCTACTGTTATTTTGTATGCACTTATTCTTGCACCAACATTTTTCTTTCTATTAAATAGTTCTTTCTGTTCTTCAGTTCCTTTGTGTAGCAAGAGAAAATTTGCTATGCTTAACAAGCAAAGCTTTTCCATTGTACTCTGTTTCTCTTGTCATCTCATTAATCACACCATCTATAAATAATTGCTTGTAATATGCCTCTGTAAAATTGATTGAGCATCTTGAGTTAAGGGTTTAGGTCAAGGCTTAAATTAGGTTAAAACTGGAGTATTTGAGTGAATTTTATGTAGTCACAATTTTGTATGACAAACTGGATCTATTTTGTTGTTGTTCTTGTTTTAATTTAATAATTTATGAAGTAATTATCATTATTTAGGGCAGCATGTAAATATGCATGTCTTCTTTCCCGCAGTGTCCAGAAGGTTCTCACAAATACTACGGCGACAGACATCCCTAAATCATCTCTGCCAAGTAAATATTTCAGTTACCCAAGTTTGATGAATGCCATTTTTACTGACTTTACAAATAATTTTATGAACTGACAGGTTGGATTTCACTCAGAGGAGGAGATCCCATTAGCAGTTTGTCTCCAAAATTTGTTGTGGCCACCTTTACAAAATCAAAAAGTAATCATTGAAAAATACTCTTCAGACAACTGGCATCCCCTGATCATTAAATTCAGCAGGGTACTTTCGTGAAACAAAATTATTATTTGATTTGAAGAGCTTGTTCATTTCCAGGAAATAAATGAGAGACATTCCATTGATTTCAGAGCAGTTTGTATTGGGCCAATTGCAAAGCAAGAAAAATTTCTACGTGCCCAACTATAATTTCCAAGTCTATTTGTATATTATCAATCAAATGCAAATTAATAGAAGGGAAAAACAGCTGAACTGGGCTTTTAAATAGACATGTTCTTGTAACCATAGCAAGTGAATATAGAAACTGCTCCAAAGTGTTTGGTTTTCACCAGTTCACATCAGAATTACCTGTCAAAAAGTCGTGAAGACAAATTCTGTGTAGTATAAAAAGGGAGAGAATGCATTGAATTCATTAACATTTTATCCATGTATTGGAGAGGACAGGTTTTTTTCCCTGTCACCTGAAAGCTCCACTTCTGAAAGGTGTATCCAAAACCCCAGATTAACCCTATGAGGAGTGAAGCCCATAGGAAGAAGCTCTGGGGGAAAATCCACTCCTGCAAGGAATTTTTGGTAGGTTTCTTCCACCATTATTTTAATGGTGGAGACAGATGCCTGTGCTACCTTTCCCCAAATACAGTAGATCATCACTGACCTCTGGAGGTCCATAGCAATTCAGAGGAAATCGAGATAAAGAGACCACAACCTTCTGCATCAAATCTGGGATCAAATCTCTTAGGTGAAGGACTCTTCAAGTGCATCACTCCCTTGGGGAAGCTGATAACCTTAGTGTATGTTATCATCTGTGCTTAACTTAGAGAGATCTGTGTATATGACCATGACCTTGTGTCACTTCCTTTCCTCTCAGTCCATCCTCCCCACTACCAACAGCAGATCCCTGTCTCAACCAGCCAAGACATGGATCTGATGAGGAGGCCAAGCAACTTACACCTTTTCATATGGCTGAGGGAAGAATGAGAGTCTTCAAAGATTGGGAGAGGGGAGGATGCAAACCTGAGTGGGGTTTGTTTGGTGTTGGCTTGATTTTTCTTGTAGCTTTTTTGTTCTGACCTGAAGCTTGTCATGAAAACCAGCAGAGCTTTTAGAGTTTGAGGAGTCTGGTAATGGCAGCATCAGATTAGTGCTGCTCATTAGGGTTTTTGGTGGGTGTAATCAAAATATTTGCAGTTGATTAAAATAGGCAAAATGACTCAAGAGTTCTCTTGTTAGAGGGCCCCGTAATATCCGTAAGACATCAAGCTGGTGGGTGGGGGTCCACAAGGAGAATCAACTTAGCCCAGCTAAGGAAGCGTAAAAGGGGATAAAGCCTATTTTTTAACCTAATAAAGCATGAACTAATGAATAGATTGGATTGGATTACAGGCATCAAGAACAGTGATCCACAGTGCAGACATCACATTTCAAATGCTGGAGGACTGGAGGAATGTGGATCTGAATAGCATTACAAAACAAACCCTCTATACTATGGAGGACTCACGGGAGGAACACAGAAAGCTCATCATACAACGTAAGAGCAGAATCTTCAAATAAAGCCAGGTGAACTTGGCTTCCTGCTGCAAACAAAGCTCAGAGAAAGTAGTGCTGGTTTTGCAGCCATTGGTTTGCTTGGAGGCTTAAGATAAATATAAAGATATTTACCAAAATGTAAGGGAAAGCCTTGTTAAGGTCTT
Organism: Lanius collurio; assembly: GCA_020086605.1. Classification (NCBI taxonomy): domain Eukaryota; kingdom Metazoa; phylum Chordata; class Aves; order Passeriformes; family Laniidae; genus Lanius; species Lanius collurio. The sequence continues at coordinate 3,716,382 of JACBWW010000005.1, forward strand.
AAGTTTTGGGACATAGGTCTGGGCACCATTCCTTGACGCGTTCCTTTCTAGTATCCAGAACAGCCAATGGCACAAAACTTGCACCCAAACTCAGGAGGATTTTTTCCATGACCCTGGGCAAACTAAATCTGTGAGTTAACCATTGAATGTGTGAAAGTCCACTTTTTCCTGCTCTAGTCTTACAGGGGAATTGTCTTTTGAGGGGTTTTGACACTTAAATGGCTGTGTATTTGAGTCCATTGTAAACTTGTTTATAAAAGCTCCTTTTTATACAATGTTTTCATAACCAAGATTATTTGATGGGATAAGCTTTCACCCTGAACTTTTATGACTAAGTGGAAGTCCCATATCAAACAAGCTCATTGGCTAATTTAGCTTCTGTCTAGTATAGTGAAGGGCATGAAAGTGACTTTGGAGATATTGGCAAACTGGTTTTACAATTAAAGATAATTTGCAAATACAAAATATTCCTTCCATCATCCAGCAAGCGTTGCACAGTTATAAGCTTAGGTGTAAACTGAAGCACACTGAGTTTTGTTGCTCTAAGGCAACAGAGCTTTGTCTTTAACATCCTTCATATAACCTCGCTTCCTGTGAACTCACCTGTTGTATTGCCATCTCTCTCCTGAGGAGGACCAGTCATCTTTTACCTAGAATCTGCCTTTACAGGGCACCACCCAGGTAGCTACTTGTGGGAGCCCAGCAAGGGTAGGTTTGCTAGTGAGGCAACTCTTTCAGGGAGTGGCTGGGAAGACAAGGGGTGACACCTTCACAGGTACACTGGACTCTACAAGGTTGACTTTGGCAGTCATCCCTCTGTGTTAACACTTGAATTCTTCTCCTTGGTTCAGGGACATGCCTTGCATTCTCTGCTAGCTCTATTTTTCAGGTAGAGGTTCTTGGTATTCTTTCCTTTCTTTCTTAACCCTTAATTCATTTCATGGCCCTCTTCCCTTTTGAGAAGACAGAAACTCGACATGGCAGCAAAGGAGGTAGCATGCAGTAAGACTGAAGTCCAGAAGCTGAGTGAATCCTTCTGTCATTTGTAATGTTTTTTATATCTATCCAACATCCTACCACTGGCTAAAAAAGAGTTTTCAAAATTATGCTCCTTAGTAGCAACAACATTTTTAGCTGCCATTCGGAGCATCCTTAATGTTTAACAAAGCTTCTTGTGTATGTGCTCTTAGCACAATAAAATTAAATGGAATTTCCTGAAAGCTGATGGATTTGTGCAAGTTTCTCCATATTTTGGGTGTATACAGTCCAAAAAGCAGTTAGTCAGAAATGGTAGGCTAATAGCTCATGAGATGGGATGTCAGTGAGGTGTTCAGATACCTATAGAGATTATTCTCAAACTTAGAATTTTTCCTCCATCTTTGATGTTTATTCTACTTCACCAAAGATCTTTTCAGTATGCTGTGTATGACTTTTATGGCATGGATTTAAGGCCTGTTTTCATATTCTTAGTACTAATAATCAAGAAAGTACAATTTCAGCTACTATAACTAGTAAAAAGCCAACAGATTTTTAAGCCTGTAAACAAACTCAGAGAGAAAGAGAAAAATCAATGGGTATAAGAGAACCTCTTTCCTGCTCCACTGAGGTACCCACCTCTGACATGATTTCTGCTTTATTCCCTCATTCTCAGATCCTGATGAGGTATTTTTAACGATCACTAAAGGCTAAACATTTAATTTTCTCAAATAAGTCATTGTACACAGTTGCATTGCTCCAGCAGCAAAGCAGGCAACTGATTTGTTTTTCCACTCTTGCTCCCATCTTTGCACAGCGTATGAATTACTTCATCTGTTGTATCAGGCAGTTTTTGTCCAGCCAAATACTCAGGTAAAGAGACAACATTTAGATTCCTCTGTGATCCTGTTCTGAATAAAGGGAGGTTGTCCATTCAATAAAAGAATGAAACAAAATAAGGGTGGCCCAAATATCATTTCCCTTCTTCCCCAACTAATGCTTCTGGTAACTCAGCCTTTGCAAGTCTCAGTTAAACAAAGTTGTGGTCAGGTGTTTATCAAATGCATTCCTGCTCATCTTCCTGATCCAATGGAATCAGGGAGGCTGTTCTTTACATTATTGCTGGATAGCCTCTCTGGCTCATTTCCCTGGCTATCATCTCTAACCTTTGCCTCCTCCATCCCCCTCACTCTCTTTCCTATGGAAGGAAATTCCTACCTCCTGTTACTTATAATTAGTCAAAAATGGAATTGCTTAGCACATTGAAATCATTCTGTATCACAGCAGGTAGAAAATATCTTTCTTCTTCACTTACTGGGCCTTTTATTTTAGATGAGTTAAAGAATAGTTTGTTGAGATGTCAAAGCACATGATTCTTTGTCTTCCAGCCATTGGTTCTCATATGTAAATGAGACCTGAAGTTTTAAGGATTGCAGTTGAATGACTTTTCTTAACTTTTTGTATTAAAATATTGATATGTGCACTTGAAAAAGATTAAAAAGTATACAGGTTGCTTTCTGCAACTCTTCTTGAGAATAAGTAGAGTATTTCTGCACTGATGGCAATTTGTTTTGGAGAAGCGGAAGTTTATGGACATTCTTTGTGTGTGAGTCTGGAATTGCAAATAGATGATTTGCAGCAGTTAAATCATGTTTTTGCAACTAAAGCATTATACAGATGAGCGCCCTATCAACAATACTCATTCACTTGGTGCCTAGAAGATTCTTTATGCATTTCTAAATCAATTTCATGCATGGCATTTTTTCATCACCGAGGTCAAGGCCTAGTTTCTCACTCTTCATAGAGAACACCATAAATGTTTCATTTCTGGGCACACCAGGCAACTTAAAAAACACTAATTTTAAAAAATAGGTTCTGATTGGCTCACATTAAAATAACACTTTCAATGACTGCATCACTTTCAGTAGAAACAAAATAAGAGACCCAGCAAACTTTTGGGTCGGCACCAAAAAAGATGCATTTGTTTCAGTTAAGCAATCTAAAAAAAAACCACAGCAAACTTGTGATTCTTTTGGTAGTCTTCTGTGATTTGTTTTTCTATTGTTTGAAACAGAAACTGAGTACTAAGGTGGGCTATTTTTTTTTGTTTTGTGTGCCAGTGTATCAGGAGTTTGATCACCTTTTGGAGGAGCAATCCCCCATTGAGTCGTACATTGAGTGGCTGGATTCCATGGTGGACAGATGTGTTGTAAAGGTTGGTAAGGAGGAGTGAGGCACTGATGTGCATTATGAGCTCTATTCAGGTAATACATTTTTAGAAAAAGTAAAAATAATTAAAAAAAAAAAAGGACTTGGTAATGAGCAGGACTAAAGCAGTAGTGGGTAAAATCTCACCAGTTTTGTAGAGAACTGCTCACATTCAGGATTTTGCTTTATTCTGCTCTTGTTTATGTTATTCCAAAAGATGGTATTCAAGAATGAACAGGGTTGAGGATTCCAGTCAAATCAATATTTTGGGGCTATGGAGAGATAGATGAATTAAGAGTCAGAGTCATCCTAATGATACAGTGCAAAGAAAAACATAGTCTGGCCTTCTAAGACTTCAATGAAAAGGATATTTAAGATAGCTAATTAATTTATATACAATCAAATGTAAGGATGAAAGTCTAGATTTGTGTCCTTAATCAAGGACACATTTATGTTACTTTTGAGCTGGTATGGAATATCAAGGACTTGTATTTTATTTTAATTAAAGTGCATGGAGAAACCTGCTAACAAAGATTTAAAACGTATTTTCAAAAGTGATCCGGCATTACCATAATTTTGCATAGAGTATGAAAATATGTAACTGACTATTTTAACTTCTCTTGCCTCTTTGTATTAGGTTCTTTTTTTTAGAATTTCAATCCATCATTCCAATTGTTAGAGCTCAGAAGCAAAAACCAAAACAAACCAAAATATGCTGCCTCTCTCTCTGCTGCAAAATAGCCATATAGCAAACAACAGATAATCCCTCAGATTACTTTGATTGTTTTGGGGAACTTCTCTTCTAGTCAGTGGAATGCAATTTGAAATTCTGGCCAGAGCTGTTAATTTTAATGAAGAACTTGATGTGAATTTTAATAGCGGAGTGGGTGAATCTAATTCTTTAACACACATATGGCTATATAAATACATTTTTGAAGAGTTGATGCCTAAAGTGTGCTTTCTGGAAAGTATTTTTCCTAGAGAAATGACTAAGTGAATTCACAAAAGTAAAAATTAGAAGGAACAAAAAACTTTATATTTGATATTAAACCTTATTTGAAATAGTAATATAAATTTTCAGACATTATTGACTATAAATTGCTTCCTTGACTAGAAGCAAGAATTAACATGTTCGTACTTAGGTTAAGATGAAGATCAGAGCAATTTTTTTGCAGTCCTTTTATTATGTATAAAGGAGATCCATTCTTGAATAACACTTCATTGTTTCCTCTTTCTGAAAGTTGTGCATGGTTATAAGGTGTTTTTTGTCCAAGGCCACTTTGAGTTTGTTTTTTTTAATTTGTAGGGTATATTTGAATGTGAAGATGGCTGTAAGTAGTTTCTCAGAATAAAAAAAGAAGGTGGATATGTGCATCATTCAGCTGTATTGCTGGTAGAAGTAAAAGTTTCTCCATGTCAGGCACATCTGTCTTCTTGCAGGTAGCTGCCAAGAGACAAGGCTCTTTGAAGAAAGTAGCACAGCAGTTTCTCCTGATGTGGTCCTGTTTTGGCACTCGAGTGATTCGGGACATGACTTTGCACAGCGCACCCAGCTTTGGTACTTTGATTTTGTTGTAATATTTGCATGCCACAGTCAAAGAAATCTGTATCCTAGCTTGTAATGTACATTTTAAGTGGAAACATAGCCAGTTTTCACATGTCCAGGGCTCTATTAAAGAGTAGACTGGGGCTATTGACATTTGGAAATAATGCTCAGACAGATGTCTGTCTTCAAGGCACAGCCAGGGGAGATGAAAACGTTGCTGCTTCCTTCTGTTTGCTGTTTGGAGCTGCAGTGATCAGTCACAGGGCAGCTGGGGGGAGTCCATTACAGGAGCATTCCCTAATGCACTTCAGTACAAAGTGAGCCTGCTTACCCAAACCACTCTGGCCACGTGTAGAGCCAAGAGAGATGACTTTGTGCTGAAGTGGATGAAAAGCTCTCCAGTGAAACACTTTGCCAGCTCTCGTCTTAAAGGACGTAGCATTTAAAACGGGTCTTTGCAAAGTGAGTGTGCTTCTGTAATCTGGAGAGAGTCTCTTCCATTTTTTAAGAAGTCAGTCAGGATGAAAAAATAAATTTTTTTTCATTTTAAATGAAAAAGCACATTGCTTTTCTACACTGTTTGAAATGGGCCTTTGTCCTGGGATACAAACAGTTCAGATTAAAATCAGTTAAAAGCAAGAATGACTAGACTGGTGTGCCGTGAGTGTGAGCATTTAGCCACTCAGGACCCGACTTCGCATGACAGATGCTTTTTATAAATGCACATTTTTCCAAATATGTTTCTGGAAGATCAATAAAGAATGCTTTTTTATGGGTATTACATTGAACAACTGCAAGGTTTTCTGCTGGCTGAACTTTGATGTCCCTTATGATTTTAGAACCATGTCATAGCATAAATTTGGATACTGTCAGTTAAAAACAATATGGTATTTATATAATATGTTTTATATTTTTATAAAAAATTTAATATATATTTATATAACATGTTTATATTTTAATCTGAAACTACTTTCATTTCCATTGCAAGAGAGTTTTCCAAATAGGTATTAATGAATCATCATTAGACATCAGGATAGTGACCATCCCCAAGGTGATTTCAATTTCCATCAGTGTTTTCAGCAAAAAACACAAACCTCTTCACAAACCTGCAATGCTAGTGGAGGCAGGAGGAGCTCTGAAGTTTTGAATATTAAAACCATATCCTTATCCTATCAGGCAGAAGCCTGGGATATCCCTACCCAAGTGTCGCAAATGTTATTTAGGCATGGACACAAATTTATCATAATCTATATTAATGATGCTACTCTTTTACTGCAAGGCCATTTGATATATTGTTTGTGAACTAGAGTTGAGCAAGTTCCAAAAAAACCCTTGAATGTAAAAAACTCAGAGCTAGATGGCAGAAGCTCTTCTGCACTTTATTTACACAGTTCTTTCTAGCTTTTCAGAATTATATGTGTATTGAGTTCTGTGGAGAGAAACAAAGACTGATTTACTATTCTAAATATTTACATATTGTTCTCAACTTAGATAAAGGTTTTGCATTTTTACTGCATTGGGAATTTTTTCAGTGGACTGATTTTTTAATTATTTTTTCCACTTCAAACAGTATATAGACTCAGATGCTCGCAGTGTATTTTTTTTTAAGTGAAATAATGTGTTAGATGATGGGACTTTTATTATGTATAGAACAGCATATTTTTACCATTACCATTTTGAAACAGATGATTCCAAAATCCTATTGAAGGAAGTTGTAATACCTGGCACTGGAGTGACTGGCACAAAGATTTAATTCTGCAAAGCTTTTAAGCATTGTGACATGGGCAGGTTGAAACAATCTCTGACAGAAAAAAAAAGGCTGCTCTCTCTCTTGCTCCCTCTCTCTTTTTCCCTATGCCTGCCTCCCTCCCTGCTTCCCTCTTTCCTGCTTATGCATATCAAAGGCACAGTTGGTGGCAATGTTTGGGCAATGCACCCAGTGTATAAAGTAACTAATTAGTAGTAGAAACTCCATGATTTTCCCCAGATCTGGAAATCTCACTGTTGTTTTGCTACTTACACATAATTGCTGTATCTCCTAATAGATGCTGGTACTTGCTGTGCCTCAGCTGGGTAATCATTGCCACAATTTCTGTTAACCCCAGAAGATTAGAGCCAAATGCTATTTATTGTTGTAACTACAGTCTCTTGAATGACTTCGTACCTTTTCCTTAAAGAGGTGATTGATTTGTGGGCTATAACTGGATCCATTTCAGTACTTAAAGATAGGCTTGAAAGAGCCCAACAGTTTCATGTGAGAAACAGTAGCTTGCAAACACAGAATAAATTATGGTACACTGTGCTGAATAGCCATTCACTGTGAGGCTGAAATGCATGCCCTGGTATCAGTTTCACTGTATAGCTTATATTTCATTTGACTTATTTAAAAATATAAAAATGTTGCATTCTTTTCATTCAGTACGAAAACCTTGTTTGTCTGGTGTCTTTCACGCAAATTCTGGGCTCAAAAACTCTGTGCAGAGCTTAAAAATACACAGTGGGAGAAATAATAGGAGAGGAAGAGAGAAATTCAAAAGAGTGACAAGGGCACTGGAGTGTTTTTAAATGCTGCATTCAGTATTGCCAACCCCAAGTCTTCAAAATAAAGCGTTGGACCCCCCAAAAACAAAGACATTTTTTTTTAAATGGCAGATCTTGGGTTCTTGTTGTTTGCTTGCTAGCATTACAGTGTTTAGAGTTTGTACTTCCAAATATTTTTATGAAAATACAAGCAACTTTCCTTTTTTTTTTTTTAAAACTAAGGCTGAGTAAGGAGTTTGATGGAAAACAGCAAATACCCTGAGCTTTATAGCACTACATGAAGTTTGCCAGCATTTTAGCCTGTTTTTCTTACCTTGAAGATACTTATCAGTAGTAACTGCACTAGAGTCAATAGAAACTTCCCACTGAAAGAGCTGTAGTCGGGAGAAGAGTGTGCATTTTGTGAAGATTCTTGAAAACCTAGGTTTCTACTGGGGAAATCCTAGGTCAGTAACAAGATGATCAGTCACGTCTGCTGTCTTTATTGCACTGCTAGATCAAATAGGACTATATTTAACAAGACTTTAAGCCCAAAAGGTTTTTGAAAAAAAAGTTCTCAGCAGTAAAGTGAAGATCCCCACTTTTTACCCTTCAAAGCCTGGGGAAACTTGTTACTATTTTGATCTGCTTGGTCACGTGTAACAAATGAAGAACTGGATGTTTCAGGTTCACCAGCAGCCAGAGATTTCCTCCCCATAGCAAAGGTGTTGCAGTCAGGTATGTCCTGTTTCTGTGCTGCCTTGCCCAAGAGCACAGGGGCACACGTTCAGCTCCCAGGGTGTGTGCCCAGCTTGTATCAGTGACAGCAAAACCATGCAGGCATGGGGTGAGAGAATGAAACACAAAGACCATCAGAGTCACAAAGAAAAAGAATGTGCTCATAGTTGCTCTGAAAGCTGAATCGCCAGCCAGGATTGAATAAGGATACTGGGTCTTTCAAACCACTTCTGCCCTACAGCAGCATGTTTGAGTACAGAAGCTGGAGTAGGGGTAATTATTCTTCATTGTGATAAAAGCCAGTATCTCAAGATAAACCTAACTTTCCTGTGAAGAAACCAGACATTATGAAATTCAATTGAATTTGAAACTTGTTTAATCTTTTCCCCATGAAAGTATTTCTCCTCAAATGCAGTAATGGAATTTCCAAAAGAATACCGCCACATGAGGTATTTTTAGGGTTTTTTTGTCTGGCAGTAGTTGATCTCTGTTTCTATCTCAGATGATGACTTTTCTTTGATTTAAGCTAGCTGCTGGATGAGCTATTATTTTAACTTCACTGTACTTGTCAGAATTACTTAGTGACTTAAATGAACATTTGTTAAATATTCTGTGCAAGTCTAAATGACCAAAGGAGCTTTAAAAAACCAAATCCATTGTATGATAAAGACCTTTCTGGAACTATTACAGGTACTTTGTGTCATGGAGCCTATTGCATAAACTGAACAAACTCCACCTTGATACTTGTCAGTGTCCCCCTGCAGATGGATGTTAGTCCTTTCAGGAGGGCACTGTACAATGTCTCAGCTCTGATGCTTTGCTCCTCTTACTTTGCCCCCCAAAATGCATCTGTGGCGTCTTCTTACATATCTTTTTTTTCTTCTGTGTTATGATCTACGGTAAACATTTCTTCACCATCCCTGATATGTATTCTTTATAAATTATGGGAAGCAACTCACTTCCTTTCTGTGCAGGTAGTTCAGAAAATTCCTACCAGGATATGTCACTAAGGCAGCCAATTTGAGATTCTACTTTTGACAAAGAATGATACGTCCTTTAGAAAATAGGAAACAATTCTACTGTAGTGCCATTGTCAAAATTGACCTTCAGTGCTAATGTAGGAGAAGAAGAATCCATCAAGTTCCAGGTAGCCTTCTTGCACCCTGAACCACAACTGGTCATAGAAGCCTGTGTAAATCCAGGAATGAACAGTTTGCTACTCCCTGGTTCTACTTTGACCTCTCTTCTCACTTACCTTGAGTAAGAGAGATACTTCAGTACATGGCAGCAGTCTGATTTAGCACTGTTTGTGTTGAGTACTGTAATAATTGGTTTAATGAGTGTATTGAGAGAGTCAATGGCTTTTTTTGTTTGTTCACTTTATTACCAGGGTCTTTTCACCTTATTCACTTGATGTTCGATGACTATGTATTGTACCTGCTAGAATCACTCCATTGTCAGGAGAAAGCTAATGAGCTAATGAGGGCAATGAAGGGAGAAGGAAGCACAGGTGAGTCTGTTCTTTTATTCATTATTTGTTGTTTTATTCCACTGGCTTCTCTATTTTTTATGTTAGGACATATCTTTATCCTTATCTAACCTGCTGAGGCTTATCCAGGAGCAAAGTGGTTTTCACTCCTATCATGGTGTGAAATAAAACATTTGGGCTGCATGCCTGGTTAATACATTCTGAAAGAGAACTGCATGCTTCACAGCATCATTCTGGATGTCTGAAACCCCATTCCTAAGCACTCATTTGGTGTTTCAGTGAGAAATTTTTGTACTGAACCTTTTACCTTAGTTATTCTTTCTAAGCCGCCATTGAATTTCAGTGGACTCAGTGTTAATAAGTTCACTGCTGTCAGCGGATTTGTACCCGTCTAAATAAGAGGAATAGATAGCAGGAGTGAGAAAAGACAAATGACAAAGCTGTTGTTTCTGGCACACTTATGTTCTGAGTGCCTGTACAGAAGGAGATTCTGGTCCTGCTCCACTCCTCACTGCCTGGCCAGAACAGAAACAAGCAGGAATTGCCTTTAGTTTTCCTGCTCCAGGCAACCCATTGTAATGGGGGGTCCTCAGTGAGCTTCCTTCCTTGCATTTCCCATTAATTTTGGCAAATTAAACATCTCTGGTCACCTTTGGAAAGTTTCATTCTCCATTTTAGCTGTGGCTTAATTTGTCACCCTGTAGATTTATGGGAAGAAAAGCAATTCAGTGATTAGGGTACTACCTTCTGTGTGGTGAAAGACTCAATTTAATTAATTGCCCTGCCATAGCCTCTTGGGTTTTTGACAAATAAGTTGCTTATTCTTGCATATTTTCTGCATACCTTTAGCAGCTAAAACCATCCAGAATATCCTCCTTTTTCAGTCAACAAAGAAAGAAGATCATGGCCAGAAGCCAGAGAAATGCCCTGGAAACTCTTGTTTCTTTCCAATGTCTCTAGAAGGTGTAGTAATGCCTAACTCAGACTGGACTCCTAATTTTAGATATATAATAGTACAATTATAGGAGTATAACCCTTAAGCTGTTCATGCACCAGTTTCCTGCCTACGCAACAGGAAAAACAGCACTTTCCTTTAAGTGGTCTTCTGGAGGTACACTGAAGGTTGTAACAGTGAATGTTACAGAAATACTTCTTTCAAAAATTTTTGGTTCCTTCTATGCATTTCTTGAAATACACTCTACAGAACTTAACCACTTGCTTTATTTTTTCTTTTTTAATATCTTGGTGTTCCTTGACTCTACCTTTAGCTATGTTTGATGGGTTTTCTCTCATTCTGCAGCAGAAATGCGAGAAGAAATTATTTTGAGTGAACCAGCAGCTCCAACTCCCTCCCCTGTGCCATTCTCCCCAGCTAAATCTGCCACCTCTGTAGAAGTGCCCTCTGCCCCGTCGCCCATCAGCAACCAGTCCCCAGAGTATGGTGGCATAACAGCTACTACAGGTAGGTTGACTTCTGGAAGATAAATCTGCTTGAAGGTGGTTTTTGCACTTGGTCTCCTAAAATTGAACCTGGGAACATGATGTGCTGGCTTGCAAGATACGAGGAGCCTTCCCAAGACAAAAATCTCTTCTCACTGTATCCAAACATGATGTGCAGTCTACAAGCAAAAGGATCTGATGTTTGGATGTTTTATACCCCTGAAGGAAGTGTGCCAAATATTTTAGGTTTAATGAGGTTTGCAAAATCCCAAATCATTGGTGATTCAGGAATTCTTAGCTGGTAAAGTGAGAGATGGGCATCTTTCAATATATTTAACATCCCAATATGTTTAAATAGCTGTGCAAATTTCTCTTGGGAATGTTTTACACATTGATGATAACTTTCATCTTTAATGCTAGAGATGGGAATTACATGTTTGAAGCCTATTTTCAGTGTTATATTCTATTATGGCAACTGATACTGTTGTTGTATTTGTGGGCCCACAAACTTAAAAAATCTGCACTTCAGGGACAGCTTAAACTTGTGTGTAGGATTGACAGAAAACAATAAGCATAAAACCAGCTTCTCATTTGTGCTGCATAAATGGCCAATACCTTCTGTGCTCTAGAGTAAAACTCATTACATTTTGGATGTGGGCAGGACAGTCTGTATGATCAAAAGACAGTGTTCTCTTAGCTCATGGAAAGAAAGGCAGAAATGTGAGTGACTTTCAGAAGGCATTTCAGGCAGTGAAATTCCAGCTTTGCTGCTCCTCATTGAATAGGATGTACAGTCAGAATGTGGAAACTATCACTTTTGTGATGTACTAGAAAAGTTACAAAATCTTCTTGAAGGAATGTCATAAAGTGATGATTTACCACACTAGAGAATTTGGCAGTGACTAAAGAACTAATAAATCTTTCTGAAAAATGTTTTTCATGTTTTCAAAGGCGCCACAGGGAAGCACAATGCATGTTGTGTTGGAAAGAGATTTTAAAGTATTTGTCCCTACATCACAGCTTAAGCTTTTTCACTATCGGAGACAATACAATACTTAGGAGGGAATAAGAAGTTATTATCCCCAGGACAGGTAGACAAGAGACAGATGATTCCTAGACAGGGCAGGTGACCACATGGCTTCAGGTGACAGTGGAGGTGGTGAGGATCTTTGATTCTTGTTGAAACATTGATGTTGTGTGGAACTTGACCTGTAGGCATTGTGGGATGGTTGTGATGCCAGAACTAGAACTTAGTGTGATGTAGGGCTGTACCCAGAAGTAAAAGACTGAAAAGAAGGGAACTGTGTGTTCTCCAGGGCCATTGACAGGAATGGAGATTTGAGGGACTTGTGTTTGGGCTGCAGATATTGTAACTCCATGTGACTGTCATAAAACATTTAACCAAAAGCCATTTCGCCCTTGTCCTGTCACTGCATGTCTTTGTAAGAAGACCCTTTCCATCTTTCCCTTCAGGTACTGAACCACAATTGTTCCCATACTAGAACTTTTTAGGCAAGGAAGCAGTTTCTGATTATTTTAGTTCTTTTTTCTCAGCTTTTCATTTTTAAGTTGTATTAAAAGCTTTTGTTTGGTTGGATTGGATCTTACTCTTATGGTTTGGTGCAGTCTCACTTTTGAGAGTGTGAAAATAATTTTTGTCTTGCACAAGCCGAATTTGTCAATGCAAGTAACGCTCTGGTTAAGATTAAATATGAATATGTGGCTCTGGTTAAGATTAAATATGAATATTTATTCTTTCTTAATTTGAGCAATTTGAAATACTTCTGTTTCCCATGTTCATCATGTAGATGGACTAGTTTTAGTTTGCTTTTTAGTTTGTGAACCATTGCACCGTGGAATGCGGTGTTTATTCACATAAAGCAACACAAAATAACAACTGTCTCAGCTAAAAAGAATTGTTACACTTTAAAATAGGAGTGCTGAAGATGTATTAGATAAACTAGTTTACATACAGATCTGTGGCATTACATAGAATATTTTGAAACAGGAACCTTTGTTCTGGAAAGATGTATTTGATGTACACCGTTGATTTTCTTATGTGTCTTTTATGAGATAAATGCCAAATTCTACAAATTCTTTGCAGATCTTGAGAACCAGTTCCATTAGTCACCATTAGCTCTCATTTCCCCAATTTAAGGCATCATTAACTCTTTCTTGCTTGTGACATTAGCAATAAAAGTTAACTATTAAACTTACATTTTAACCTTTTTGCCTTCAGTCAGTAGCCAGTACAAAACCAGCAAATTAAACTGTTGCAATTACATGATACTGAGCAAAAGAAACGTAAATCCTATGTATCCCACTTTGCAGTAGAACATCTGTCATGGCACCACTAACATTTTATTTAAAACTTTTTGTTACGTTACTAGACAGTTAAAAGGCTAATTAGTTTCCATCCTTTCTGAATCACAAAGGCCAGATTAATGATTGTTCAAACTGCAACAATTTTGTAATAAAAGTGATAGCTATATGGCTGACTATGCTGTTCTCTCTTAAAGCCCCTCTTAGAGCTCTGATTACTCATTGCCAATGCAATCGTTTTTAGACAGCACAAAATGAACTCTGAATTGCTACTTCCGAATATGTTAGTAAACTGTGGAGTTTGCTGTTCAGTTTTAAGAAATCTATGCATGAAATAAGTCTTCAGGTCAGCAATGGTCATTAAAAGTCGCTGTTCTTACAAGTCTGGGCTTGGTATTAAAGTTCTGGGAGAGTGGCACAGATCTAACCCTCTCATATTTGTGTGTATAAGTAGAACAAATTTTGGTTCTTTTTCTAAAGCTTCAGCTCCTGGTCCCTTACGAGTATTTGAGAACATCAGCTCTTGTTCAACAATCAGAGTTTAATTCTCATAGCTGCAGAGTGCAAAACTCAAAGCTTTCAATTTTAAAAGGCAATTCTTGCCTTCAAATGGAAGGGCTTGTGTTTGTCTAAAGCTTTATAGGTGAAGTGATCTGCCTGTTGTGTGGGGACAGAATAGAGATCTGACTCTGGATTTCTGACTGCTTGAAGGTGACAGTACTGCTCGCTGTCAAACATAATGCACAGTGTTGGGAGGGTCTCACTGTGTCTTGGTGATTTTTTGCTCCAGCCTAAAGCAGATATAAAATGCAGCATCGTGAAGCAACTTCTGGGGTTTTCCTGCACTGGTGTACATGGTGGCATCAATGACAACAGGGCTGTTGTTGGACTAATAGCAACTCCATTTATATTTGGCTTCCCTACAGCTCAGACAGCCTCTTGGTTAGTATCCTCAAAATCATTTTTTTTTAAAGAGAAAAGAAGAACAAATGATAATAAATGAACTTCCCTATTTCAGTCAAACCCTGCATGTTCAGAACACAAAGCAGAGCAAATTGTTGCTCAACCACTATTGTTTTTGCTTATTTCAAAGAGGCAGTTCAGTTGGGTTCAGTCATATCTAAAAGAGACTTAATCTCTTGAAGTTCAATTCTGCAACCAGCTGAAGAAATTAATTATATAGGACTGAGACCTAGGCAGGTATTAAAAAGTTAGCTATGAAAACCTTTCAGACTTAACTCATTCTTCCTTTTCCACTCACCACAACATTGGCAGTATTCTGACTGACCTGGTATGTACTTACACACAGTCTGCAAATCTGTTGTCATCTTCCATCCTTCCTCTTTGTAATTAGGTCACCGAAAATAATGGCATTCCTGCCACAAAGGCAAAAAGAAATGTGGCAACTGTAGGTTCCTCAGAATATTCTTAAAACTGTTTGCATGGCTTTCTGTCATTCTGTAAATCCAGAGTAAAACTCAACATACCTTTATTTCTAAACCATAACCTGCAAAAGAAGGGGAGTGTTCCCTCAAGCAGCTGTGTGAGGTACTATCCTGTAGTACCTCAGACATTGCTTGGTTAGGATAATTAAAGATACTCACAGCTCTCCCAGTGCAAGATCTACTTTCTACATTTGCTTCTGTGACATCTGCACAAGCACAAAGCTTGTTGCTCTCCAACCATTTATTTTGAAGTTGAACTGATGTGGCTTCCAGTTAGATTTGAATGCCAGGATTGGCATCTCTCATCCAAGGAATTTGACTTCCCACAGGGAGCACATGAAACAACTTGCTCTCCTGGACTCACTCATTTTCCTCAGGCTATGATAAGATCCCCACTATTTTTCAAAAACAGAAAAGGAGATTGTCAAAATGTCTGAGGCCAGTTAAATCAATGTATTTGTTAATAGGCAAAGGATCTTTTGGCTCTGTAATTACTGCTTCTCCTTGGAGCTGAGAAGGTCATGAGTTTTTTGGCTCAATGGCCAATTTTTTTGTTCGGAAAAAATCAGGTTAAAGTAAAGCTTTTGTTCTATGATGAACTGAAAAAGTGGGGAAAAAAATCACCAAACAATAATATTACCTTAAAGTAAGTATTTGGGGTTTTTCACCCTCATTGTTGTCCTTTCTTTTCTCTTTGTTTTTGCCTTTTGTATTTAGGCCTGTTTTGAAAGAAAGTTGCAAATTTTCTTTTGGAAGATAACACTGGGAAAATATGTTGACCTTTTGAAATTGAAATGTTTCATGAAAATATTCTGTAGACAAGTTGTTGCTATTTTCAGAACTCTCTTGTTTTCAAATGAAGCTCTTTGGTAACTGCATAAGTGCTTTTGGTCCCTTCCACCTAAACTGTATTTTTTAGTAAAGGCAGGCTTCCTTAAACATTTTCCTTGACTCAAGGAACCATGAATGATTATTTGTCCATGGCAACGTTTGGTAGCTTTTCTTCTTGGCGTCTTGGGGAACCCAGTGGTCCTTTGCATTGGGAGGAGATGAAGACAGAAAATTCAAGAGTCAGTGGCAGAAAATGCAGGCATGTGAGAACAGACCTATGACAAATACTCTTGGCCATAACACATCCAAGGATTTCTATTGTAAGAGCACCAAATCACACCCTGCTGAAGTATTTCAAGTTGGACTTGCCTTGTAAAGCTCAGAATGCCTTCATTCAGTTCCAGAATTAAGCATTTCCCATTAAAAAAAAAAAGTGCCTGATTTTGCCAAATAAAATCACCTACACCTGAAGAAAATTATACATCTGAAATAGGCTTTTCATTTCCCAAAGCCATGGGGTGGACACAGACCTGGGAGCACAATCGTTTCCCATCTGAATTAGGCCCTTTCATTCTGCAGGAAGCCCTAGAATCCATACTGAAAAAAACTGAGTCACCTCCTGCAATTCCTTTTAGCTAAAGAAAAAGAGTCAAAAGTGCCCAGAGCCCCCCAAACCAGTGTTCTCATTGGGTTAAATTCAGTGTTCTGGTCCTCATTTGCAGGGTAACCTTAGCCAGTATGGTCATGACCTCCAGCAAGAGCTATGTTATACTGGAACAATGGATCTGTCAGCCTCCTGAGTGAAAGGGGTGTGTGCAAAGGACAAAGGTTTCTCAGCAGCTGGCTCATGAGACTGGAGTTCCTGCCTGGAAGGGATCAGGATGATTAAAAAACTCAACACCTTCTAAGCAAAATGGAAAACCCACTTCTTTGCTTTGCTGTTCCCACAAACACTCTACATGACAAAAATAAATTAAGTCCAGTCTCTGCTGCCACTAAAAAAAAAAACAGAAAGAAACATTATTTGCAGGAAGAAAATGACCAGGTTATTTCTATCTATTTGTTATAGTTTGTGGATCTTTGCAGTGTTGCCACTACAAAGACTGGTACCTAGTTGGGTGGAACAGGTACAAACTGCAAAAGGATTCAAGAAATTTATTTGCATGACATCCTTTTTTTTTCTAATCCTTCATTGTTCTGATCATATTTCCATATTTCAGTCCAGGCCTCAGAGCTGAGCAGACCAGCAGCCCTCTCCATGTGAGAGAGACCTCAGGGTTCGGTGCATCATGCCTGAGAAATCTTAGCACTGGTGTTCTTCCATTTCTAAGTCCTATTCCAGGGTTTTGTTTTATTCTGCAAAATTATTTCAACACCACACTGGAAGTCCACAGTGTGAGCCATTCCAGATATGTTTCATTCTTCTGGATCCTCGTGTGCTCCAAATGATCTACATATGCTTATATTAACGCCTCAGATACGACCGGTTTGTTCACTTTGGTTGGTGCACTTTCCATGAACGTTGCCTGTTCAGTTGTTTTCCTATAATTGTCTCAAGGCATGGGGCCTCTGTGGATGGTAGCCCATGTCAGTTGTGTTCCTTTGGCTCCTCTCTGCCTGCAGGGGCTATGCAATCCTACACATGGTCACTCACCTACACCGTGACAACAGCTGCTGGGTCACCTGCAGAGAATTCCCAACAGCTGCCCTGCATGAGGAGTCCACATGTACCTTCCTCATCTGTCACACACCGGATACCTGTTTATCCCCACAGAGAAGAACATGGGTAAGGCACTTCTCAGTGTCTTGGGGGAAGAGAGGGTTCTGTATTTTTGGTGGGCTTTGGATGAATTTCTGCTTGGATGTTTTTTTGAAATATAGTAAAAGCTGTTTCTTGATATAGTTAAGTCTGTACTGCAAAGATGTTGGTATCATAATTCTTTGGCTGTTGTTGCTATTGTATAATTATATTAAGTCTTAGTTTTATAATCTCATTTAATTCTATTCAAAACCACAGTAGGCCTGGAGGATATTTTCTAAAAGAGAAAGCTACAGTAGATTTCTTCTCTGATTTCTGTTTTCCTGTGCCATATTTTAAAAAGCCAGATGTGCCTACAAAACAACCCTACCATACTATCTCAGGAGAGGGGATCCTTCTCTTCTGCTCAGCACTGCTGAGACCACGTCTGGATCCAATTCTGTGCTTCCCAGTACCAGACAGACCCAGGCATACTGGAGTAAGACCAGAAAAGGGCCACTTTGATGATGATTGTGGGTCTGGACTATCTGTTATACCAAGAGAGGCTGAGAGAGCTGAGGTTATTTAGCACTGGGCAGAGAGGGTTCAGAGAGGGTTCAGAGAGGGTCTTATCGGGAGGTGGGGTGGTGATAAGAAGACAGAGACAGGTATTTTCAGGGGTATTTAAGGACAGGACAAGCACAAATAGAAGTACAAGAAATTCTGTTTAAACATAAATGAACAAAAACCTCGTTTTATTGTAAATGTGATCAAACACTGGAGCAGGTTGCCCAGAAAGGCTATGGAATCTCCATCCTTGTTGATGTACAGACTCCATCTGGACATGATCCTGGGCAGGCTGCTGTGGTAGACCCTGCTTTGAGCAAGGCGGTTAGACTAGATAAACTCCATAGGTCCCTTCCAACCTCAGTGATTCAATGACTACTGTTAACCTGCAGATAAATATCCACAGTTTGAAGGTACAGACGCATTATCACCACAACATTCTAATATTCTCCATCAACAAAATTTGCTCAAGGCTCACAATTAAAATAATTGCAGGTATAAATTTATGTAACTGTATTTGATCTGGAAAATCTTCAGACACTTAATAAAGCTCTCAGTGCTGTTTTCATTAAGCAACACTTCTTCTGTGCCATCCTCATTTGATTTAGTGCATAACTCATAGATATCCATAACTAAAAAAAACAATCATAAACTAATTGATGGAGAAGGAACAGACAATATAGCAAGATTAGCAAATGCCCCGTTGCTGTCACGATGCAAGAAGTTCTAAAGGTTTTTCTGTGTTCCTTAGTCTTATTGCAAACTCATAACTCTGTGGAAGTGCTTTCCCAGTCTGAAAGACTCTCAGCTGTTTGGAAGGGTATCAGTAGATAAATTTGAGCCCTGCATCTTCCTCCATCTTGGGTGTGATTAGGTTTAGATATCTGTTTGAATGTCACTGCTAAGCCCTTACTGGGAAAACCTGGATAAGGAGAAAGGGAACAACTCTCTTATCCAGAAATATGACTGTTTGGTGGATGCAGAAATAGAGCAGCGTGGAGTTTTGGGAGTTACGAGTATTCAAGACTTGGAACAGACCACAGTAAGGCAGTGTCTATGTTATATATATGTGTGTATATATGTGAGAATTTATTGTTCCTGCAGGAATCCCTTGCCTCTGGTGTTAGATGGATTATGGTGATTTGAATCTAGATGAATTAACTTTTCTGAAAGACAACAAAGATCAGATGTTCTCATGTTCACAAAGATGGGGAGATTGCAGAAAGTGTCCACGCATCTTCTGCTAGAAACTGCTCCAAACAATGGTGGCCAACAAACACTGGCTCAATAGCTAAAGAAACTGCACCCTCCTTTGCCCCTGGATGTCCCTAGACAGGAGGCTGGAAATCAAAAAGGGAGTAGACAGGTTCTCCAGTCTCATATCCCACTCTCTCACTGAGTTGACTGTGCTAAAGCTGAACACTGTATGCTTCAGATTCAAACTAATTCACTTCTCTCCCTCCCAAAAAAGGAACATCTGACTGCAGTACAAGCAGATAGCTGAACATGTCGAAGTTCTTCAAGTCGGAGCTTATCATACTTCCTCAGCCTGGACAGCAATTTGCTGGGAACTGGCATTAGATAACAATAGATGGGAAAGACACTCTCTCCTCAGAAAGAGTGGCTCTGAGTCTGCAGTTTAAAACTGGTCACAGAAACAGGCTGATGTTGTGCTGGACACACACTTTCACTAGTGGCATCTGCTTCCCATCTGAGCTGAAAAATATATTTTTGAAAAAGATTTAAAATATCATCCTCCTATTAAAAAAAACCCTCCAAAACAATGGCATGTTTCATAAAAGTCATGGAATGATTAGTGGGAATAAATTATTGTGCATACTAAAAGTGGTTTTTGCTGTATTTTAGATACACAGGAAGTTACAACTATGGTAGCTATAGCAACCAGCATCCCCATCCAATGCAGAGTCAGTATCCATCCTTACCACATGATACTACTATTTCTGGACCACTCCACTACTCAGCTTACCACAGAAGCTCTTCCCAGGTAATTTGCATTTATTACTTGATGGTGGTTGTTATAAGATTTAAAATAAATTTACTTTGTAAATTTATCAGTGTATTAGCTGTCTGAAACAATAATCTGTCTAGATATTGATGGCTCCTAATTTTTTTCATCTTCTAATATTACCTAAGTATATTTTCATTTTGCTGGAGATCAGATTAGCTTTAGATTGTGAATATAAAATATTAACTCTAAAATCCAGCAGTCTGGATCATAGAAAGGGTTTCTGTTTTAAGGAGTAGCTAAAGCAAAAATGAATATAACTAGTTGTAGGATTCTTAGGTGTTGGGAGCAGGAAGTGATCCCTAAGAAGAAATAAAAGTGTTTTCATACAGCTTCAGATGCAGAGGCCATAGTGAATTCTTCTGGGGTCTCTGCTTTTGAGGATACCCCTGTTTAGGAATTTGCCAAAACAGTGAGTTCTGCATATAGTTTGAATAACTTCAGGACACCATTACAGAGGCTGTTTAATCTGTATCCTATACTCTGCCACTACAACGCTGAGAAATTATATCAGTAACTCTTCCACCTCACAAAACTGAGCCAGTAGGAGCCAGCCCAGATTAAATGTGAAGATCAGATCTGGCAAGAGTCCAAAGCAGTGCCACTGTCAGAGGGCTTTAGTGCCTCTTGCAGATGGTGCTTCCTCAGTGTAGGCAGCTGCTCTCTGGGCTCTCTGCTGGAAGATTAGAGAAGGGTGGATACAGGGAGGAGGTGATGGCATTGGGATGTTCCACCCATGTGGCACCACTTACACTTTATTTATAAAACTAAACAAATTCTTTATTTATTAAAACAAATAATTCATATAAATTATTTCTTTTAGTAAATACATTTGTAATTTTTTAATTTTATAAATTTATAAAAGTTATAAAAAATATTTATAAAATTTATAAAAGTATATCAGGGACTGCCATGCTTAACTATCATCACAAGGCTGCAGCAGTTCCATACTGGATGCAAAGATGTGAATTTGATAGTGCTTTGAAACAGAGCACACAAAAGCTGCATCTTATTCTGGTCTTTGGCATCAAACTGCCACATGATCTTAAAGGAGTCATTTCTCCTTTTTAGGCTTCATTTTTCCTAGCTGTAAGATAAGAATAATGGTATTGATCTCCTTGAAGCTTTTTGAGATCTGTACAAACCCAATATGCTCATTTGGAGCAGCTCAACAATGGCTCCCTAACATATAGAAAAAGGACAAGCTACAATTTCTCACCCATTTGTGTAGCACCTGGCCTGTCAGGCTACATGAGGTTTTCAGGTTTGTCAGAGGGTTTTTGCAGCTGCGGTACCTTCAGTAGGAAAGTGAGAGAACATTTAAGTGCAGCATCCTTGGACAAGTTTGTTTTCCTCTGTTTTTCAGCATAGGTCTTACCCTGTTATCTCAAAAAACAAGTAAAGCAAATCAGATCAACACACTTTTAGTTTACTCATGTCCTAGTTGACATGTTGTATGCAAACAGTAGCAAACATCGAACTCAGGCAAGTATTTTTCATACTGTAGTAGGCTGTCTCTACAGGTGCAGATGTCAGTTCATTTTTTCCTCTCTTGCTAGTCTTTGAACTGTCCTGAACACATATGAGGAACAGCTACGCTTTAATGATCACACCTTGAAGGAAAATTATTTCAATTTCTATGTAGCATGTTCTTTCTCATGCTGCTTATAAACTGAGATGAAACTGCACAGCAGGACACAGCCAACAAAACCCTATCAATGTGCTTGTTCTGTATTGAGAGGAGTTACAAACTGGAACCTTACTTTTGAAGAATTATCTAAAAGCCTTTGACAGTTTGATACAGAATTTGCTGACAGTCTTTTTAAAGCTAAGTTAGCATCTGTAAAATGCCTGCCCAGATAACAAATCCTTTCTTAGCTACTTTTAACAGAAAAAAAATTCATAAGATCTCCCTAAGAAGATGTTAAGAATTGCTTTTTTTCTAGTGGTTTTTGTGAGGGGAACATATTGCAAGGAATTGCAGTAGGACTCATGATATTGCAAAATAAAAAAACAGGAAACCAAATTTGCAATGAATATATCAACAGCTGCCACTATACTGAAACCAAAGGAGCTGCAATGTGCAGAGTTGTGGGAGTATCATCAGCTGAGAAGAGGAGGCATTGACCATAATGTTCAAAAGAACTCTTTGTTTTAATCTACATTCTGGCCAAATATAGAACTCTGGCTCAACTTTAGCAACTACTCTACCATGGTCTTTAGGATAGTGTCTAGGGATTAACTCCTAAGAAAAAAAGCTCTGTGTGTGTGGTAAATTCTCCTCTACAAAAATGGATTCAGGAAGAGCCCTTGTCCTAGACAAGGGTCTGAGCCAAAACAGGTGACATGTAGTTGCGGTGGGATTTAAGCTGCAGCTATAAATAACTATTTTGGTCTTGAAGAACTTCAGGTCCAACCTCTTTCTGTGGAGAAGAATGACACACTCCAGGTTTAAGAGTTTTGATTTTCTCATTGGACTTTTAGGGTGAGATTGTGCTGAGGAAGAAGTCCCACAGATGTAGATATTTTACTATTTAGTATTTTACTATTTACTATTAACTATTTCATTATTTACTATTAAATTAACTATTTCCTTACATCCCACAAAAAGTGCAGGTAGGGGTCTTGGCAGTATAGGCTAATTCCCACTGATGGCTACAACTCTTTTGGATGACAGGAAGAGTCTGTGCAAGACCTTGGTCTTAACCCTAATTTTTAATTCTTCCCTCACTATCTGTGAATAACTCTCAGAACAGGTCCTTACTTGTAATTCCAGGCCTGATTGCTCATTTCTTGTCTTGGCTTACTGGCCAGGAGCCTGACAGACAAATGAAAAATGATCTACAGGTTGATCTGTTACTATCTAATTCTCTAAGCCATGGTGCAGGAATGCACACAATACTCTGATGCTATTCCACCATCATATAGAAGAGGACTGTTTAGTGTGTGTGTATATAAACACGTCTGTGCTGACACTTTATTTCATCAGTTCTCTGCTTCTGCAGTTTTAGGTACCAGATGCCAGGGTAGAAAATAGACAACGCTGTCTGAAAGCCTCTGAGAGGTCTCATCATCATGTGTTGAGTTTAGCAGAGTTACCCCCTTCAAAGGTAACCCTTTCAGAAGTCGCACCTAATTCACCTTCACAGGGGAGGCTTGACTGGCTTCTGAGCACAGCTTTTATCTGCAAGGTTCACCTTGGCTGGACAGGTCTTAATCCTCTTTCAGGTTATCCAAAAGTATTTCAATTCATGCAGTTCTACCTTTTCCTTAAACACAAACTAATTCATGCTGCAGTAATTTTTCTTTGTCAATTTCAAGGCTAACACTTTAAATAGGAAGAGTAATTAGAGAAATGTGCATCAGTATGCATTTTAACATATCTGGTAACACATGAAGATGCACACCATTAAGTGTAAGTACCCTAATGTGTAGCGGTAGTGAGTCACACTGTAGGTTCTGTTATCCAGGTCTTATCTCTAGCAAGGACCAGAAACAGATGTGTGGAGGAAAAGTCTTAGAAGTAGGGTAAGAAGAAGGTGGTCCTTTCACCAGCATAGCTATGACGACTTTGGCAAAAGCTAACCTGGGGATATCATGAGTAGGAAGCAGCAGCTGGAATTACGTCTTTTGTAGCAAATCAGTCTCTCTCTTTGAACTTTTTGTACACATCGACTTTTCTAGGGCTTGCATGAAACACTCATTTGCTTGCTGATTTTAAGTCTGTTATCTCATAATTGCATTGGGTGCCCTAGGGTTTTTTGAATGATGAGAATAGGTAATATTCATTCATTCCCGTTTATCTACTCTCACCATTTAAGACATTATCAATCTGCATCATTCCTTCCTCACCTCCTTCCTGTCATCTCTAGTCCAGAATTGAGTTATCATCTCTTTAGTTTCTGCTGTGACAGGTGCTTTGTGCACAGGAGTTATCCAAGGGCTGCAGGGCAGGCGTAGTCTGGGGACGCTGTGAATGTCCTGTTCTCTCAGTTGTGCTGAGCAGGGAACCTGATGGAGCTGGAGCTCCCCTCCAGCCTTTCTGTGCAAACCTGATCTCAGAGGAGATGGGAGGGACTCAGTCAAGAAACTGCCAGATCAGTCACCTAGATGTAGGAATCACTTCTTGATGCCACACTAAACACACCCTCATTCTACCTTTTCTCCTTTGCCACTTCCAAAATGGAACAACCATCTCCAAATAGTCGATCTCAGGTAACAGAGAGCCATAGAAGTAGCATAGCAATGTTTCTCCTTTTGTACCATGCAGCTCCTAACCTAAAGACAAGAATTAACCTATTTATTTGTTTATTTATTTATTTATTTATTTATTTATTTTTGCTGCCTTTAAGCTGCTTTTATGAAGATCGTAGTTTACTTCCATGGCCTGTACAGAACAAATCACTCTGGAAAATGCTGCAGTAGTACAGTCTGCTGTTAAGCAGTAGATCAGGTCTGCACCTCTCAGAAGCCCAGTGCACTGTATTTGGGCCTTAGTTAAAGGAACTTTAAGCAATGTTTGTACCCCGACTCTCATAAACTGCTCTGGGGACTGCACTGGTCCCACATAACTTCTCAGGGATGCAGCATGCAGCACTACTCAGTTTTTCTGTAAAATATTGCAATGCCACAATTCTACTAAACCATGTCTCCCTTCATATGCCTCTGCATCAGGATTTACTGGAAGACAGTAGCAACTATTTTTATGAAATCCTCTCTCAGACAAGAGCCCGTGCTTTAGTGTCCATTCGTGTTATTCTGGCCCATCTACCTTGAAAAAATGTGAAGGGGAAAAGTTCTTAATCCTCCAGCACATACCCATTATAAACTCATGACTGTACCACTGCAGTAAGAGTAATGCATCCTCCCCAATAACCACTCTGTCATCAAACAGCCGGTAATGACAGAAAGACAAAAATACTGCCCAAATCCCACCCATGCAGCAAGAGTCATTGTTCCCAACTGTACGGCTTCACAACGGCCTCGAGACTGTTAGCATGTAATTGAAGTAATTATGTATTGAATGCAACAGGAAACAGATGTCTTAACTTCTTTTGAGATAATTACAAATAGCATTTTCCAAAGGCTCCGAAGGCCACTCCCAAAAGTACCAAAATCACTTAGATGGACTTCAAAGTTTCACTCAGCCTAATTAACAGATTCCATAAGGTTCAAGTTGTGGAGAAAAGGGTCAGATTAAGGATTATACAGATGCAATTAATCAATAGTTTAAATTATGTCATTTTATAAGATTTAAGCATATTTTTGTGAAATTAATTAATAGCCAGCTCTCCACAATTCAGTATTCTCTGGTATGTGCTATTTGCAAGCCCTAAAGTAGTGGCTAACATAAAACAATAATTTACAGCATTCAGCAAAAGTGGGAGCTAACACAATATAAAGTCAGAGCCACATTCATAAGGAAAATATTTTGCTGTTTGGACATTGAAACCTTTCCCTTCCGTGTATAATTGTTTGGTGAGTTGAGAAGAAGGATAAAGAGATAATTCTCTATCCTTTCACTGCAGAAACTCAGCCTTCACTTCATGGGAAGACATATTTAATGCTGTATTTTTTAAAATATTACTAAAAGAAATTGAATAAATTTTACTTTTTTGGGCAAGGCCTTAAAAATAATCTGCTCAAAGTCTCACAGGCTTAAAGGGCTTCTTGTCTAGGTCTAATGGCAGCAGTAGTAACGAGTGTGAGTCAACCCAGAAAATGGTAATTTCCTGTCAAGAGTCCTCCAACAAATGTCGCTTTTATATCTGGCAAAGATCACTAGGCCCCAGTGTTTTGAGTTCAGCTTAAGCACTCTTCATTAAACCGGATGTAGAGTGTGAAAGGTGATTCAGGCAGCATGGGCAGGCATCCGCCCAGATGGCTCTGCTTTGGACACTCCAACAAGGCTGAATAGATGCTTCATTGGGTGAGTTAATAGTCAGCCAGGGGCCAATGAGTACTTTAAAAATATTGTCTTTCAATAGTCTCTTCACTGTAGGGAAAAAGAAGCCACTGAGTCATTTGCGATTAGCTGACCTACCATTACAAAACTTTCCATCTTGCATTCAGTCATAACAGAATTTATTGTAAAATACTGGATATTTAGAGTCCATGTTATTTTCAAGCAACTATTCTTTTTACATTCATGACACATCCATAAACACAGCTGCATCGGGTGTGCTTGATGAAAAGGAAAAGCAGCACACTGTATCCTGTGCCCTCATGCACAGCCATTCCCCTGCCTTCTTAGTAAGTCCAAGCATGGCCTCTGGGCTGCACATTGGAGGAGGAGTATCTTTCTTTTTCAGTACATCCCAAAGTTCATTCTGGGAGCCAAGATTTCGTTTGCTTAGTGGCATAGGTTTTGTGGTTCCAAACGACCAAAAAGACAAAATGTGTCTTCCCCACATAACGCTGTGTACAACAAGGAGACCCACCACAATATTCCTGGAGTTCATTTTCTTCTTCTTGGTCATAGGTGAACATTTTTGCAGTCTACAGATTTCAAATAGCAAATTATCCTGGCTGAAGACAGGGATTTCCCTTGGCATTTGTAAGGGATATAAAAGCAAGTAATTCCCCTGTTACAAGTCACAACCTTTGCTTCAAAACCTCAAAGGAAAATTGCACTGAGTCAGGATGGCAAAGGCTCCTGTTATGGTTAACAACAGAATAGATCAATTATCTCACTGGGAAGAAGACAGGAGAGAATCACTGGTGTTTTATGGCAGAAATCTAGGTTAACTCTGTTGTAAGTACACTCTAATACAAGAATCCACAGTGGCTTCAAGTATCAATCAATGGGTAACAAAGGCAAAGACCACAATAGTTGATATCAAGTAAAATGCCCCTGAAGACAAAGAAGAAACATCTTAGCTTGGGCCACATACTGTTTCAAAGCTTGAGTTTCGTTGTTGCTGGTCACTGGAAGTTCTCATCTTCAATGAAAGCTTTGGGAGAGCCAACAAGTCTGAAAACTTGATTCTCCTTCAAAGGAATATAAGGCTTTTTACACTCGTTAGGTAAGTTCTGCTGAACTTTCCTACTGAAAAATCTTTCTCTGGGGTGAAGATGGAAATTTAGATGGTATAGACCAGTTGTCAGTGTTGCCAGGACATCTTATTCTGGCAGCTGGATTAGCAGTACCAGTGCTGAAGTGTTGATGTTCCAGGGTGGTGCTGCAGTTCAATACCCCTGTTTCAGCAGCTGTGATGGCACAGGTAGATCCAGCCTCTGGTGGTGGGAAGTACGGTCTAGATAACACCTTTGATGTTTTCCCTCTCATCTGCATACTGGTCTATCTCCCCAGGACATGCAGAAATATGCTAAATCAGTAACTACAGTATGTTGGTTAAAAAGAATCTGTTTTTTCTCCTCTCTAATTAGGAGAGGGCAGCATGTGGCCCTGAGCTGCCTGAGGCTTTTGAACTGTTCAAATACATTTGCCAAGGCTGGGCTGCCTTCCTGGCTGTGGTCGGAAGGGACACAGCCCAAACTCCTGGTGGAGACACTGTTGTAATTGCCTTGGGCTTATGTAAGAGTTGCTTATGCAACTGATTAACCCTGGGCCCATCCACAGTGGAGTAATGTAATGAGACCCCTTGGGAATCTCTGCTACCTCCCTCCTAGGAACACCTACTCAGCTTTTCTCTCCATAACCCTCCAAAATATTGGGAAGGGGTTTTACAGCCATAGAAAGCTTTGGCATGAAACTTGCAAGGTTTGTGTCAGAAGCGGTGATAGTCTTGCTTTGGTGGCAGCTTTCTAGTTAAAGAAATACCACAGTGTCAACCCAAGATATTGAAATTTTAAATGTGAGAATTTTTGCAGAAAAGGTATAAAGATGTAAAATATTGAAGCTCTAAAGATGTAAAATATTGAAGCTCTGAAGATACCAGCTGTCCAAGGGGAACAGGGATCTTAACCATCTTTATGATGCAGATAGATAACAGGGGGACAAAACAGGCAGAGCCATTCCTTAGTCACAGTACACAGATGACTGCTCCTGCAGCACAGGCAATAAGATAAATACATGCTAAGCAAGCACTCATAAGCACAGTTTTGTTTCTGTTGCTGGGCAGTCTGCGGCTATAGAGGGTAAAAGCTGTTCTGTTTTCCTTCCTATCCTGTCCTTCCTTAGTGGAAGCCATTTGTCAAACGTCCTTGATTTCTGTTTCCAAGTGTCACTGTGAACAGCTGGGGAATACAGAGATTCTTCTCCTGCTGCCTCTTTCCATAAACTGTCAAATTAGCTGCTGGCTCTGGGGCCAGACCACACTGTTTTCCTGCAGAAACTGTCAGGATCTCTTGTGAACACTTTAAAGGGAAGGCACCTTCCCAGAAATAAAGATTCTTTTGCTTGCCTTCCTCAAAACTCACTTGAGTGAGGAATAGTTGGGGCATTTGATATTCCGATTTTTAGTAAATAGCAAGTTTTTGAGTAAAAATGGGAGAAAAAAATTAATTCAATCTATTTTTCTGCTCTCAGATACATATTAATAAATTAGTTCAATATTTAAAATCAGTGACTGTTTTGCAAGACTTTCCCTGAAACTTTGGTTTACAGCAGACACTGGTTATCTGGTATTCCACCTTCAGTATGATACCTTATTGTTGGATAGCTGCTAACTCATGATTTTGGCTTTGTTAAACACAGATTTGTGACACCACCAGCCATATTTTAAAATGAAGTATGGGCCAAATGATTCCATTTTTTTGTTTTTTTTTTTTTTTTTTTTAATTGTAGTACCCTTTCAATGGCCCAACATCAAGAATGGAGCCTTGTTTGATGAGCAGCACTCCCAGGCTGCATCCCACACCAGTGACTCCGCGCTGGCCAGAGGTTCCAGCTGCCAACTCCTGCTACACGAGCTCATCCATGCACTCCACGAGATATGGGAACTCCAGTGACATGTACACACCCTTGACAACACGCAGGAATTCTGAGTACGAGCACATGCAACACTTTCCCGGCTTTGCTTACATCAATGGGGAAGCCACCACAGGCTGGGCTAAATGAAGATGACTGGTATCAGCTAAGCCCACACATGTCCAAGAGTTAGAAAAACTTCATGCTGTGTGGGGCTTTTCATGGACGTTCTTCAAGGGAGGTGAAAATGGAAGAGATCCTGGGCAGTAATGTAGTTCCTAACATGGGCAGATTGCAGACCAGTATGACTGAATGTTGTGTAGCCGAAAAATACTTTTGTGCTGATCTAGATCACTTTTTGGGCCGATCTGTGCCTTTTTTAATTCTGGGCCAACCCTGTGTGCTCTCAATTTGAGTGAGCCATTTTTACTCCCTCTCTTATTGACAAATGTCAATGAGTCTTACAAAAAAAAGTACTGAACAGGACCTATTTATAATTTGAATTAAAGACAGGAAATTCACCCTCAGCAAAACCCCATCATCTGTTCTTCTTTTAAGCTCTTAATGCATTCCTTAGAAACCATTCTGCCAGGTCATCACTTATTCATATCAATTCCTCTATCTGGTTCCTTAAAAAGACACATGTTGCTGTAGGCTTCAGTTTACATCTAACTTTGTATATTGATGCACCTTTCTGTTGATCCACTAAGTTTGATCTCTACAAAAGAGAAGAAAAGACATGTAGCATTGAATTGTACACTGCCTTAAGTTGACTGTTGTTCTTATTATATATGTATTTGTGTTGAGTTTGCACAATCTGGAAAAATCTAACTTCTCTGGTCAGTAATGACAAGGTAAGAAGGGATTTGGGGACTGGGAAGATTTTGGATTCAGAGCCACATATGTTAAATATGATGATGATATGAAGCAATTATATAAAGAGAATGACAATGCAAACATGATTATTCACTTAATTATCTATTGACAGGTATGAAACTGTTCTCTCAATTCCTTCACATGGTGATAATTCTCTATACGTCTGGAAAAGCAAAATTCAAAGCTGTGCCTTTGAAGTTATTCTGTACTGTGTATGTGTGGAAAAATGTATTGTATTTTGGGGAGAATTTTTCTTAGACATTTTCTGTCAGATTTGTAGCTATTTGTGAGTTTTTGTTAGTTTTTATTAACATAGGTTTTTCTTCTGTATTATAAAACGCACCAAGCAATTATGGTGGACCTATTACCCTATGGGTAAGAAATAAATAAATGGAAATATGACAACAGGCATTTTAGTAATTGTTTTGTAAATAAAATCTTTGATAGCACCTAGTGTGACAATAACCACGTTTATGCCTAAAATGGACATAAGTGTTATTTGTACAGCTGTGCAAGATATATGAGGGATTTTCACACCCAAATAAAGTTCTTGAAATTAAATAGATGGCGTTTAAATTCACCTAAATACAAGAACTTCTACAAGCTTCAGACCTTAAAAAAATCTGAGATGTCATCATGTATGTTTTTATCCAAGGAAGGACTTGAGAATGGGTATAATTTGTGGCAAATGAGTGATGCACCTCCACTTACCTGATGGACTGGTGATCATAACCTGCCACGGTCCCCCCTTGGACCAGATGGATTGGTGAGATGTCTGTGGGTAGAACTGACCAGCAACTCAAGGCTGGGTCTTTGGAAGGATCAGGATGGAGGTGAACCCAAGCACCACTCAAGGGCAGCCAGAAGCACTTTGTCTGCTTTTTATAGTAAATTGATAAACTGAAAGAAGCCTAATCCCCATTGGCTGAAAGGGAGGAGAAAATGAGACTATTTTAGCATACAAATATTCCATATCCTTCAACACCTTTGGGGACAACTCTGTTACCTTGATTTCAAGAGCTCAGGCAGACTGTTCGGAAAGGAGGAGGGATATTGGACACAGTGAGAGACCCAGAAATAATAAAACCTTTCTGGGTGGAGAACTGCAGCATCCTGGGAGAGGGAATTCTGGCCAACAGCAGCACCACAAAGCTGCTCGTAAAAAAGAGCTAAGAACATCATCAGTCAGACAGGGCTTGGAAAGCCTTTTGCAAAAAAACTTCCACAGTCTTCCTTTTCCTTTTTTTTTTTTTAATTCATTTAGAAACTTGTGTTGATGCCTCAGGAGTCTGCATGTGCGCTTCCAGCTACTTTTGAACTGCTTCCTGATGGGGGCTTTGAAATTTAAAGTAGACGTTCGTGGGAAGCAGTATATAGATTGGTGAAACACAGGCCATCATCACCAGCCGCATGAGAAGTGCTGCAAGGGAAAGCAGGACTTGTCCTGGGCCACTGTAGCTCAGAACCCCCCACAGCAGCACAAACCATGGGAGCTTTCAGGTCACAGGGTGTGCACCAGGCCAGGGAGTGCAGCAGCTCAGGAGAGCACCATAACCTCTGGGCAGAATGTCTGGAGAGGGGCAAGAATGTCCTAAATAATCCCAGTACAAATTGCCAAACCTCTTGAGTCGGAGTCTGCATTCTGTTAATTAATCCTTTCCCCTGACCATGGAAACTAAAAGTTGGGGTTTTTTGCCTAGCCATGCATATAAAGTAAATATGTGACTACGTAAACATTGCTGAAGATACTTCTATACCACATTCTGAAATATTAAATCTCCCTTTGAGTTTCTCTTCTATTTTCCTGTTTTCTTCTTTTGCTTTCCTCTCTTTCCTCTCTTTTTTCTTTATTTTCTCTTTTGCTTTTCCTTTTTTTTTTTTAATTTCTTGCTTACATTCTCTTTTTTTCTAATAACAAATACACATTTTTATAAAAATGTCATCTTTTTCATGGGCTAAAACATATAACAAATTACAATATATGGAGTAGAATAGAACCCAATATTATATATTACAGCATAACTGACATAACACATTTAATATTTTTAAATAGATCTACACGCACACAAACATATCCGTATGTATGCCTACAAAAATCCATTACAATTCTTCAAGATTTTTCATTACCAGGTAGAAAAAAGGCTCAGTGGGGGAAGAGCAGTGAGAACTCCATTCAGTAGCATGAATCCTGTTTTTGTCAGGCTACCTCTTGCTGCTAAGGTCACTACCCTTTGACAAAAATGGCCTCTGACCTCCCCAGCCCCACAATTCTGTTGTGACTGACCCTGAAACCCATGAAATTTAGGGGCAGACATTGCTTTGGAAGGTTTAGATAAAGCTGACTAACATGGAAAGGGCTCATGGTATGCAGCCATCTGAAAAGGTCTGGCAGTTCTTTGGTAGAGGATGCAATTTATTCTGTCCCTGTCTTTCACTGAAATCCTAATCCTTCATATGCTACATAAAGTGCAAACTAAAATGCACTGATGATGAATAACAATGTGCCTTTAAAGGGCAGTAACAGTTTCCTAATCTTTATTTTTCAGGGTTTGTAATTTAAGAAAAAAATAATTAATTGGCTACGTGCAAGTAAAATGAGTGCTTTGCTGTGCTGTGAAGTAAATCTATGCAGGCTTATACTTTATTATAGAGTTGTAAATCTAACAAGCAAAAGACTTTTCACTGGGTTTTTCTCCAAAGCTGCATTAATTTACACATGGATCTGACTCAGGAGAAATGTCTGCACACTGGATGGCTGGATTTTGTTACTCCTTGCAGTCCAGTGGCTGTGCTGTGCCGGTTTTATATTTCAGTTCTTGTGGCAAGAAACCCCTAGGGAGGAAATTCAGGTTCTGGTTTGGGTCTGCATCTTAAACATTGCAGCCATGCACCGTCACATCTGACCACCTCAGCGCTCTGCCCCTCTGCAGGTGCAGCCTCCCCGGCACTGCCCGCTGCGGAGCCGGTCATTCGTGAGATGAAGGGTTTCTCTTTCTCACGGAGTACCGCCTGAATCGAAGGAATAAGTATTTCAGGGAGAGACCGGCCACAGCTCCTTACGAATATGAGGGGTGGGGAGGGGGGGTTATTAACGTCAATATATCATTTTCTACTATCTGGACAATGAATTTCGACTATAGGGCACCTTGAGTATGGAAATGCTGTGTATCTGCTCAGAGTAGGTCCTGCAAAACCTTTATAGAGACATAAATCACCTTTGCCCGGCTCGGCCGAGGCAGCCCCCCTTCTCCTCCTGCCACTTCCTGAACAAAACGGAGAATTTTCGTGTACCACCATTGTTCTGGTGGGTTAGACTTGAGAAAAGGGCAGCTGGTTTTGCTGCCACACGCTGTAGCGAAGCCCCGCTTCAGGGAACACACACAGACTTCGCCCGCGGTGGGAGCCCAATGACCTAAAACCTTAAGAAAAAGCGGCCAGCCCTGGTTTTGGCAGCCTTTCGCCTTGTGACAGACACGGTGTAGACAGGGCGGGTCGCAGAGAGCACACGATCGGACAAGCCTAAGGAGGAGGGCGGGATGTGCCAGGCAGTGCCCTGTGCCGCTGAGCGTCCCGAGAACGCGCTGCCGCCGCTCTTCTCGGCGGGAACCCTCGGGGCTGTGGGCATGGACTGCAGCACCCATCATGCCCCACGGCAACAAAGCCCCGTTCATCCCGCCGCACGCCGCAGCGCCGCGCCGTTCGGCATTCTGGGAGATGTAGTCCGCTCCCAGCAACGGGCGGCCGGCGGGACGGCAGCCAATAGGAGGGCTCAGGGGTGGGCACCGCCGGCCCCTCCAGCCAATGGCGCGCGGACGGTGCCTGCCAGTCCGGGCGGCTTCCGCGGGGAGCGTTGGGCGCGTCCGGGGGCGCGGGGTGCGGCCGCTGTCGGCGGCGCCGGGTGGGGCGGGACGGGGCGGTCAGGTATGGAGCCGGGCGCGGAGCCGGGCCCGGAGCTGGGCGCGGTGCTGGAGGCCGTGGAGGGGCGCGGCTGCGAGGCGGTGGAGCGCGTCCTGGCGCGGTACAACGAGGAGGTAACGGGTCCCATCCCCCTCCCCTCTGTGCCTCTCCCCCGGCGGTGTCGCCGCCCCGCCCCGCCCCGCCCGCCATGGGCAGCGCTGCCAGCTTAGTCCCGCTGCCCACTGGGCTCGGCTCTGCGGCGGCTCCCCGGCGCTCACCGCTTCACCGCTGTGTCCCTGCCCGGCGCAGCCTCCCGGCCCTTCCCGTGCCCTCCCCGCCCGCAGGCCGTGCAGGGCACCGCGGCACTGCCGGGACGGAGAGCCAGGGCAGTGCCTAGAGGAAAGCAGGCTTCCAGGGGGGCACAAAGCCCATTGCTAGGCTCGGCCCCCGGCACCTTCGGTCTTGCATGCTACGCGCCCAGTGGGTAGTGTGGGTTATCGGCGATCGGGATGTAAAAGGAGCTGGTTAATAGCGTGCATTTGCCTCTCAAATCCTTTAGCCTACGTATACCACTGGGCAGGGGCTGGACAGAATAACACTGAAGTCTCTTGGGTACCTGCCCACCTGCCTAAGGTGCTGCGCTTTGTGGGCAGCCCTTTGTCACCGGGAATAGAGAGGCCTTCCCATCGCCTGTGTGGCCGTGTCAGCAGGGACAGGGGGGATGTGTGAAATGGGATGTCAAACCTCACTTCATTTTACCCTTTTTTCTGGCCAAGCAAAACGAAAAGGGGAGATAGTTTAGAGCATGTTTAGCTTTTAATGCTGGCAGGTATGAAAAAGTAGTACGGGTCTACTGCTGTTGCAGCCTGATGGGTGTATGCTCAGTCAAAAAGTGAAGGGGTTTCCCGCTAATGCAGGGAAGTGAAAATCAGAGTGAGAATAGATGTTGGGTGGATGTTTATAATTTTATCCAC
Organism: Lanius collurio; assembly: GCA_020086605.1. Lineage (NCBI taxonomy): Eukaryota > Metazoa > Chordata > Aves > Passeriformes > Laniidae > Lanius > Lanius collurio. Next base: position 3,750,846 of record JACBWW010000005.1, read on the forward strand.
CTAGATTTTAGTAGAGCATTATAGTCCATTTTGAAAGATTATGTCCCAACTCATCAGGTGTCTGCCCTTTGTATAGATGCTTGTGTGACTGGTACACAGGTCTGTAAAGCTGGTACTGACTCAGAGTTTGGCTTTGGATATAATTTAAATGCAGTCATGTTGAACTAAGTGTTGACTGAAATTTAGGAATCTCTTACAGGAATGAGCATTCAGATTTTTAGTTAAAGTTTCATAGCTTTGTTATTAGGGGAGAAGCCAAATGAATGTGGATGTGATGTGGGTATTCTTCAGCCTCCAAGAGGTCCCCCAGAATTTGCTGTCTTAAGTGCAATATGTTTTACGTCTAACAATGGCAGTAATTGATTTCTTCACTCAAACTGGAGCTTGTAGAAGAACCTTGAGCAACAGTCTTGACACAGGCTGCCTTTGTGCATGTGGAATTCAAAGGTAAAGGTTGATGCAGCTGCCAGGCACTGTCTCTGAAGGATTGGTAGATCAGGAGTTTGTGAGACGCATCTGTTTTGACTTGCTGACCTCTGAGGTACAGAGGAAGGATTCTGATTGAAGGAACCTTTTATCTCTGTCCTTACTCTTCAAAATGACCTGTGTTAAATGTGTTCTGTCGAAAAGCATGCACAAGCATAATTTCTTAATTTTGCTGTACTGGATTTTATGTCTGCTCAGCATCTTTCCCAGATGAATTATTTAGGCTTGAGTTGAATTCTCAAGGACAGAGTGAGAGCTTGTGAAGCTTCTATTCTGACATTTCAAGTATTTGAGGGAGGTCTTAGAGTTAAATGTGCAGCTAAATGCCTCTTTTGGAGTGGGATGGGGAACTCTTGAAACTGTCTCAATATGACATTGCTTTACTGTGTTTTGTCTTAGAATTTTTTAATCATATTTCCTGCATCTCTTTTCTGTACACTTTGTTACTGATGCTTTGTGGGCCAGCAAAGACTGAGCAGAGTACTCCAGGTTCCAGGGCTTTAAGTTTCCTTAGCTTTTTTCTAAATAACAAATTAACTATGCTTTAATTGAGAGAAAAAAAAAAAAAAGATCAAGTGTAGTTCCAAGGTGCAGGTGGCTGTAGAATAACTATAATGAGAGAAATTAATAGATCTGTTGGTGCTTCTCTGTGCTGTCCATTTTGCAGTGATTATTCCAAATCTCTGTTCCTCTAGTGCTTAAGTTTCTTGCTCTCACTATAGTGCTTCTGTAAATTTGCAAAAATGTTCATGTGCTAACATAAAGTTTGCATTCTCTTGGTTTATTGCTCATCATTTAATACTCATCTGCTCTTGATTGGCATGTTGCTGATCTCCTGTGGTCCAATTGGGAGCCCTGTAAGACAAAGGAAGGGAATTATTTGCCTTCCTTTGAGAGAGGAAAGCTCTAACTAATGTTGGTAACCATTGGTGGTTGGGTAGATGTCCAAGGCCTTTCTGCCTAATTGTGAGCTTGGATCATGAAAGGTGAGAGGCCCATGAATGTGCTCTGGAAAGTCACTTCTGCTTTCCAATCGCTTGCATGGTGTAATAAGTTGCATGTTAGAAGTAGAAATTGAGATTTTTATTTTTTTGGAAGCTGTTCATCATGCATGATAATTTAGATTGGAAGTTTTAGAACGTTAAGAGAAGTGTCTGGTATTAGTGCTGTTTTCTTTGACTGTCATAATAACTTTTGCCATATAAGTAATATTCCACTAATAGCATTTTTCAGGATACTAACATCGAACTAGACTCAACTGCTATTTGAAGTGTTTAATAAAACATAAGGACTTGTTGTTAGACCATGTCTATCTTCTGCCAGAGAAACAAATACCTTGGTAAGGTGTTTTGGAAATTGCCAGAACACAGAAACTGGTAGTTCTTGTAGCAAGGCTTATTTTATTTGTACTACTTGTTTTCTGGTATAATGCTGTGGTAGTTCTGGTTTGGGACAGTCAGAGCAGTCAAAAGCTGGTCAGCAAGATCTGCTTGAGGAAGAACCTGAGTAATGAAGTATGTGTAAAAGACAAGGCAATCTCTCTCATTTTTCACCCTGTCAAGTGCTGTATGTGAGGTGGTGGACTCACATCCCACATATAAAAGCTTGCTCTGCACCAGCACTAGTTGTGAAACTCTTCATTGGAGCCACTTACTGAAGCTTTTGCTGTTGGGGAGGACAGGAAAAGGATGACATGGTTGTAGCCTCATTATCTGAGGCTGGGTTTAACCAGGCTCCTAAAGTTTCTAATAGTTTTGCAGGTATTGCCTCTTCAGCAGGTGCTGTTCATGTAACAAACACTCTTTTTTTATTTACAGAATCGGGCCACTTTCAGATTTGATCCTGCAGATGAAGACAAAAGAAAGGTGAGTAAATTAGGCTGTTGAGCTGCATATCTCAATGTAGAAGTATAAAAGAGTAAAAGCAGTCTCTTAACTTTGCAGCTGTTGTGAAATGGTGCAAGCAATGAGTATAAAATTGTATTTTAATTTTTGCTTCTTCAGTCCAAGAGATGTGACAACTACACATTCCCTTTTTTTCTGTAAGATAAATTCCCCTAGCAAAGACCCCAGTCCTAAATGAAAGTAGTTACAGGAAAGCCCATATATTATTTTGCTGGGTACAGATTTGAGATGATGTGGAGGAATAAGGGTAAAGATACTCTTCTATATCTACTGAAATAAAATTTTGCAATAGATTTTTCAATTTTCTCTCTTCTCAGCAGGTAGCAGTATGACAGATGCATTTTCTTGTCTATATGAGGTGCTTAAAGAATACCAGAGATTAAGATGAAGGGATAAGTACAGAAGAAAGCTATTAAGCTATAAGGAAGACAGGGTTGCAGAAGCCTATTATTCCAAAGGTGGCTGTAATCAGTGAGATATGGTACATGCATGTCAGGTGTCAAAGATGGCAAATGTGTATTGAGCTGTACGGGTGTGTCAGGACTTAACATATCCCTTGGGATCCCTCCACAGCCTTGCATTTAAAGCTAGGACATGGTTTGTTTTTATTTTTAGGGTGTAATATGTAATAACAAGCCCCTTCCTTTCTGTTGTGTAATTAGCTTTGGGGCTGATTTGCATATTTTTTCAGGAAATGTTCATTAGTGAATGCGGCTGTATGTTTCTGCTATTTCGGAAATAAACTCAGAGCTTGAAATCAGAATTGCAAAGTTCCTACCAAGGATAGCTTGACTGAAATTGGGCACACATTGTTTCCTTTCAAGATTTTGTGCAAAATCTAAATATTTTAAGGGTTTTTTTGTGGTAGAAATGTGTGGGATGATAAGTCTGACAGTCTTTTGCAAACCCATCGGTTGTTTGTACTGTAATCTTCAGTTGCAATTCCTTATTACACAGGGGACTCAGAGACCTCTTAGCTTTGCTTTATCTGTGACTTTACTCAAAGCTGACACTCAGTGATGTGGTGATGGGCTGTGTGTGTCCTTTCTGATCTGTAGAAGAACTCAGCTGGGATCTCAATTTGGTGTTCTTGCCTCTGTTCCTTCACTGTCTCTACCATCCCTTTTTGCGCTGCAAATGAGCAAATGTCTAGTCTGAGGTATTGATTGCCAGCTACAGAACATAGGAAAGGAGAAGAGAGCAGAAGCTAGATTGGCAAAAGCCAAATAAAGACAAAGAGTTTGGAGGGGTATTTGTAAGGCATACAAATCGGGTTGGGTTTTTTCCCTGTGGATGGTTGGGTTTGGTTTTTTAGGGTGGGGTTTAAACAGCCCATACACACCAATGGCATGCTGAAAATACAAAAGGTAGAAAGGGCAGAACTATAGCTTGACTAGAAGCTGGGTAAATTGAACAGAGTAAATTGTTCTGCAGTGATATATGGCTATCAAAGCATGATGCTTTAGGCTATAGCCTAACTAAATCAGCAGTGAGTTTGTGATACTGAATTCCATGAGGAAATTAGATTGTGTCCTCTAGAAGGCAGGAGAAGAGGTAATGCTATCAAGCTTGTTTATCTGGATGCAACCACAGGACTGTAATGCATCACAGGGTGATAAAAACACAACATTGTAATGTGAGCTGTCCTTGTACTTGTCCTGGCTGTTTGTTTAATGATGTATGTGTCTGCATTGGCCTAGCTGTCCTGAGTGTTATGGATATAAATCAGATGGAAATCTGTGTTGTACTGTAAGATCCCTTCAGATACCAGGCACATCAAGTCAGTGCCAATCCTTCTTAGCTTGTTATACATATACATATATATATGTCATAATAAAAAATATTAATTTCTGGAAGCCTGTTTTCAGTTTCTGTGTGTAAACAGTATAGAAATTACCAACCAAAAATAAATGTGTTCGGAAATAGCAGCTGAAATTGAGGCAGAGGGGTTGTGTTTGAGGAGCATAAAGATCCTTAGAAATCTGAAATATTTGTCTCAAGCAATCATGAAGTTGTTGATGGTGTTTTTCTGGAAAAAGTTGATTCTTCAGAACTGCAACACTTCACAGCACCATGACATGGTTGAGACAAATGGTTGGTTCTTCAGGTCTGTTCTGGAATCCACTCCAGAAAATTAATATCTATTAACTTGACCAGGCAGTCACCTTGGAGAGAGTTGTCAGGCATAATGTCTCCCTCTCTGTGGCACAGCAGGTGCTTCAGCTCAAGCTCACATGTCCTAATTCAAAAAAGAAAGGGTTTTTTTGGACCACTTGATCCGTATTTAATAGCTTTGCTCTGCATTACTTATACTTTGTCAGGGCCAAATACTGCCTCTGAAATAGCAACACATTTGTGCTGTTTACAGACTTCAAATGGTAAGAAAATTACAGTACTGTCTGTGCCCTGGAAATATCTGTCAGCACTGCCTGCCTGCTTGGCCACAGCGTTCCACAGCTGGAAGTTGCTGCAGTGCTGCTTGCTGTGATATAACACACAAAGTAAATCTGTCCAACATGGCAAGTAGGCTTTTTAAATTGGATGGAGGTACTGAGTTTGCAAGAGGAAGGGGAAAAAAGGGAAGCAGCATCCAAATCTAAGGGTATGACTTGCAAGCCATATTCTTACCTGAAATGATGAAGCTGTTTCCTCTTCAGCTCCATACCTTTTTGTCTGCTTCACTGTTTATAGTACTTGCAACATCTGATTTCTCCTGTATCAGGTCCAGCTTACTGTGCTGGATCTCTAATAGAAATTTTAAGAATTTGAGACCAGTGTCCTTGAGTTGTTGTCCAGGTTAAGTTTGAATGTGATGGATCTAAAATATCAGTGTGAAGAAAATCGCCAAAACGCTCTCTTCCCCTTGCATTGCTGAGTGTTTTCAAAGTGTTGAAATAGCTGATGATAAATCATATCAAATGTATCGTGGGGCTTTCTCTACAAATTCATGATGTGGAGACATTCTCTTAAGTCTATGGACAGTACCATGTCTTGACTCTGGAAGGATGGAAGGAATGAAGTATGTTGATGGAGCAAGATGCTGTCATGTTCTAAATCTTAGAACTTCATTCTTAGATAGTGCTGCTGATGCTGTGATGCTTCAGGGAGGTCTGAAGGTTCCTGCAGCCTCCAAGGCACAGTTTTTCTTCTCCCAGTAAATTTGTGGCAAGTTTTTAAAGTCTATTAGTGAGTGTCCTGCATAAATAAGCTCAGGTTCTCCTGTGGGCACACTGTGTGTGTGGTAACGTAGTATTAGTTGTTGTTGTTATTTCACAAAAACCCCTTAAGGGAGTACCAGTCTGTAAGAGGAAAAAAGTACTAAGTATCTTTCATTAATACTGAGTGTTTGTTCTAATTCCCTGTGGTCCTGCCTGTACCCATCCAGCATTTTTCAGCTTTTACTGAAACCTCTTAAGGTTCATGACAAGCTAGTGAAACCAATCTCTCCTTCTAACAGCCTTCTTTCACCACAGGATTACAGAGGGTAAAAGGGTTCTCCCTCTCCCTGTCCAGTGAGGTGAGCAAGGAGGGTTGCTGTGAGTGCAGCTGCACAGGGCTTCACCTTTCTGTGACTCTGAAGCAGGTGTTAAATCCACCAGTTCTGACAACAGGGATTGCTCAGTGTGCTCCTCACCTCACCTGCAGAACTGTTGTGCTCTCACATGTTCAAACCTTTGACTGGGAGCTGTTCCATGTCAGAGCTGGCTGGCTCCTGCCAAACAGCCAACCTCCCTCTGGCAGTGAAGGCTCAACAAAGCAGTGCTCGAGTGGAGCAGGCTGAACCCTCGAGGAATACAAGTATCCACCTTCCCTCCCCACCCACATCTGTCCACAAAGACTGGGCAAAAGTTTGTCATGGTCTTCTCAGGGGAGATTATCTAATTGTCCTGTTATTCAGCACTCTTGCTGATACATGTTATATGAATGTTGTCTTGGCTTCCAGAGGAAGTTTTAACTAATGTTTCAAATATCCTTGGGCTTCCTTTCTCACTGTCTTGGATGCTTAGCTCTGAAACCTAATAGAAACTTAAACACAGAAACTGAAGAGTTGTGCTGCCCTTTCCTTGCTGTCCTCTCCCTTCCCCCCAACCTAATCAGCCTGTGAACAAAGATGGTGGAAGATAATGGAAGTAAAGAAATTGCATTAGCCCAAAGCCACACAGCAGATCTGTGTCAGAACAAGGGAGGAAACACAGGTCTCTTGTATCTCAGGAGAGTTATTTTTCTACTGGGCTGTGTTGCTTCTTACCATCAAGACTTTATGCTGTCAGGATAAAGGACCAAAATAGGTTAATAGCTTATTTGTCAAAACAAGATGACACATGGGTTTTTGTGGCCTTCCTGTTTTAACACAAGATTTAACACTACAGCACAGACAAAAGGAATGGTGTGTATTGTTCTGTGTTAGTATTAGCACAAAACCTGAAAAATCTTGAATTTCAGAGAAATTAATGGATTTTACAATTAAAAAGTTAAAACTAGAAACTGCCTTGAGACCGTGAACAGGTATATAAAAAACAATTCTTGCTGTAGCACGGTTGATGAAAGTCAAAATGTTATCTGAATGTCAGAAGGACAGAACCCCAAACAAAGAAATGTGAAAATCATGTAGTAACTTAAAGGGTAGCAACAAAGCCACTGAAACTAGAACAGTTATCATCCATGTTGTGGAAGGGGGAGGTACCTTACTGTCTGAATTTTCACTTGCTTTCATTTCCAACCATATAAGCGAAATCTGTGCCCCTTAGTTAATGCCGTGCTAATGGCCTACAGGGTGGTAGAAAGAGCACCACCTAAAGAAAATTAAAAGCATAATAATGTTTTTGTGGTCACATCTCTTCGTGCTTATCTTCACTCTGTGCATTGTTTCCCCTGCACCATCAAGGCCAAAACAGAAAATGTGAAAATGTGCTGTATAGCATATGGTTTTAGTTGTCTCTAAGGCAATTTCCTGATAGGGTGCATCTTCAAAACTTTCCATTGATAGCACTGCAATTATAATCAGATGCTCTAGCTTTTCCTGAGCTGCTGGTGGCTCTTGGGATCAGCCAGCAGTGGTTCACTGTCACAGATATCCTAACTGATTGCTGATTCCTCTAAAATCACTCTGAATAACTCACTTGGTCTAACTCCAGAGAACTTTGTCAGCAGTTAAATTGTAAGCAGGTTGTTAAATCTCAAAAAAAACCCAAAAAAGTTCTATTTAATATCTATCTTTAGTACAACTGTTCAGAGTTAAGACTCTTCTGGTGCTGTGTTTCACTAAGATTTGAAGCCAAGAGACAATTTTGTATTTTTTAATTGAATTACATATCTTTTACTGTATGGAGGGAAGGTTAGACTTCCACTTCTTTTAGCAAGTCAGCAGGAGGTTGGAGGGAGCCCTTTGGGCTCTGTCTTGCAATACTTTTGACATTTTGCAGTGACACTTCCATAGCAGCAGGTGGGTAAAACTTATGGAAAAAGGAATTAAAAAATCATTCAGAATTTGAGAGACTTGGTCTCTTTGTAATCAACTGAGTGTTCAGAATTTGGATAAATTGTTACGGACCACCTTGTAGCAGCTGATACCAACAAGGAAGACAGTAACTTCTAACTGGAAAGTGCTTAAACACAAAATAAACTGGCATTTTTCTGAAGTGCTGTGAACTGTCCATTCAGTTCTGTGTTATTCCTCAAAACCAAACAGACTCCACACTTCAGCTTGCAAAGCAGAGTTAATTGTATGGAAGACTCTCTTAGCAGTAGGAAGTGAACTCTTGTAAGAAGTCAAGTTGTGACTAAGTAATTTGACTGTGGATCTAAACTGGTCATTTTTTTGTTTCTAAAGCATTTTTAGGAACACTTCAAAGATAGCACCTTCAGAAACATTTAGTGCAGGTCTAGCATACCATGCTTAAGTCAGGGAGTTGTGCAGATCTGTGTGAGCAGCATTAGGTTAATGGTGAGGAACTCTGAGAACTCTGTACTTGAGTACCTTTTTCCAGCCACGGTAAGGACCTGTATGCCAGTACAGGTGGTCAGATGTGGTGTTGTAGTGTCTCTGATAGTCTGATAAAAATTTCTTATGTTGCCTATGTGATAGTAAGAGGTAGAGTTCATTCCCTGTTTTCAAACTCTTACTGAATTAATCTAGTCAGGGCTGTGGAGATGCAGTCAAGATCTTGGTTGTCTGGGTGGTGCTTTTGGGTGGGCTTAACACCAGGACAAGCATCCTAGAAATCATATTGTGAGTTCCTGCTGTTTGACTTTGTTTACAGATTTTCTTTAAACATTGTTGAAGTTAAAAGAAAACAAGTTGAAATCTTGTGTTGTTTTCTCCCTTATTCTTCTGGAGTGTCTGTTATTGATGTGCTTTAGACTTAATGTTTGTTGTTGATTTTATTATTTTTTTTTTAATTTTGGCTTTAATTCTAAGTCATCACATAATATTGGCTTAGATGTCCCAAGTGGAACCTTTGTTTTGAGCTTTGTGCCAGGTCATGGGCTTCTGTGCTCCCCACCTTTTCATTGTGGTGGTTGTTGATGGTGAAAAGTGGAATTCCAGAGTCCATTCCTCAAGAACTACTTCGTACTTTACTAGTATTCCTATGCTTTTTGTAGTCACTTTCTTGGCACAGACTGCCTGAGATCACAATATGAATGTCTGGTCCTAAGCAGACTTCTGCACTAAGGCTATTCAACCCAGTTGCTGCTCTGGCTCCTTTGGTAATTTATTCATGTTGATGGTCAAGACACCAAGCTGGGGAGGTGGAAGCATGGAGGAACTGTCCTGGGAGGTACAGTCCAGTTTATATTATATTGGGAGCTTCTTTGGGTCTATACTTCTGACTCTAGTACCCATGAGGAGTAGTGTTGTCTTGTGCTTAAGGCATAAAAACCCATTGGAGTCCTCTCACATCAAGCAATCTTTTCTGGCCTTTTTCCCCTTTTGATTGATTGTGCATTTCTGTCTTATAAAAGGCAATACTTCTGTAATTCAGATGTTACAGTCCTGACCTGCAGATTATTGGAGTGTTGCATTTTCTCATGCTGTATTTATGTGATTGTTTATTTACCCTTACAGTCCTGTTGGTATAAAGAATCCATGAACTATTTTGACATCAGGAGCAATCTGTGTTGATAAAGCAGCAGTTTTGCTGGCTTAGTAAAACTGCTATAGTCTGTCTTCAAGTAAAACTGCATTATGTATCTGTCAGAGGTGATATTTCTAAGAATCTTACTTAAAATGGGAGAAGTTGTGTCAATTAGGTTGAAGTGGCCACACAAACATGGAGTACTAGTCCTTGTATGTTAAGTAGCACTTATTTTGGTTTCTTTTTCCCTCAGCCTCCTGACTGAAACAACCTTAACTTAAAATTCTGCAGGTGGTGTAGGTGTGACTGCTGTACTTTGACATATTTTTAAAACTTTTCACTTCTCTCTAGCTTTGTTACTCTTCTGGAGTTTTTAGTCCTGATACTGTAACTGGCAGTGGTGGGTAAGAGCTGCCATTTTGACTTAATACTTTTGCAAATGTTGATGTATTTGGATTGTATCCACAAGGAAAACTGCTTTTGGTGCTCTCTGGAGGCCTTTTGAAACAGTTCATATTTTGAAGAGCTCATATGGAATACCTAGTTTCTCAAGTCAGATAAAACCTCAAAAGTTATATGGAAGCTTGGCAAAGTAGTTTCTTATTGCAACCAATATTTTGATACTAAAATTATTCCCTTTTTCTTTGTTGTGTTTGCCTAGAAACTGTGTGAGGGAATTCTAAACATCCTTGAAAAAGACACAAAAACTTCATGTCAAGTTGCCTGCCTGGAGGCCCTCCGGATTCTCTCCAGGGACAAGAAGGTTTTAGTGCCTGTAACTACAAAGAGGAACATGCAGATCCTTATGAAGCTAGCAAAGCTGGACACTGTGGAAGATCCTTTGGAGAGAGTATCTGAGTTTCCTGTCATAGTAGAAGCCTTAAAATGCCTCTGTAACATAATTTTTAATAGTTCAGTTGCACAGAAGCTCAGTTTGGAACTGAATCTTGCAGCGATGCTCTGCAATCTTCTGCAGAAATGTAAGGACCGGCAGCTGGTTGATGACATTAAATGCTTTGATTTGCGTCTCCTCTTCCTCTTGTCACTTCTGCACACAGATATTAGAGCACAGTTGCGTCAGGAACTACAAGGGGTGCAAGTTTTGACTCAGGCTTTGGAGAGTTCCCTGAGTGTAAGATGGACAGAAGAATATAAAGCAGCAGAAGATCATGACAGGCCTCCTCTATCTTTGCAAGAGACCGATTGTGCCATTGAGGCACTAAAGGCTCTATTTAATGTAACACTTGACAGTTGGAATGTCCACAGTAAGGTAAGGCTTAGCTGAAGTGCTTTTTTCAGTTGATTTTCTTTAGCCTGCAAGAACCAGCAGGTAGATAGACAAGAGGCAGTTATTGTTTCTGTTACTACTTGGGTAAAATTTTATCCATACATTTTCTATGTAGTGGGAGAATAGCTTGGCTTGCCTCATGCAAGTTAAAATGGTATGTTTTTGAATACAAAAATGTGAAAAATACTATTTCATAAAAGTCTTAGATTTCCAAAAGAAAGTAAATGTTCACTAATAGTTAGCTAGCCTAATCTAAGTGTACCAGAGGGCTGCATCTCTGGAGGTTGTGGACTATGGCAAAAGGGTACTAGACAGAGCTGAGAGGACTCCCTAGTTTTTGTCTGTTGTACAATAAGTACATCAACTCTCATTTTTAACAAAATCTCTGATGAAAGAGTGGTACTGTTTTTAATATCTTTGGCCCATTCTCCCAACACCAGCTTTGGACTTAAACATTATCTTTTAAGATGAGATCAAGTACAAGAATCAAATATAGTTTCATTGGTATGTCTTATGAATAAGGTTTATCTTGGTTTGTTTTCATTATTATATCAGATCTTTTTTTTTCCTTAGATAACTGTACTTTCTATGTGTTGCATCCTTTAATTTATAAACAGAAATTACAAGGAGAACTTTGCTGAATAAACCAAGTCTGTGCTACAGCAGGAGAATTATGTAGGGAACCTTTCTTTTTAGTCCCCATCATAGTCTCTAGAACAGTGTTTACTTGTCAGTGGGCATTGTAAATATGCAGCATATAAAGCTGATCAAATTTCTACAGTAGTTAAAACTTGCAAATAATTATTCTCTTTAATGCATTGGACTAAACAGCTATTAAGACATTAATTATAACTTTAAGGAATGTAAAATTTGAGAAACTCTGAAGTTTATTCTTTGCTTTAATGTCTCAAGAATATGGTGAATAAGAAATCCTGAAATTTAATATTAAGTGATGGAGGGATCAGAGAAGCTAGTATTTGAATTAAGGAAATACAAAGAAAATGAGCTTGCTTTCTTCTCTTTATAGTCCCAACTTAGACATCCATGTTTATAGTCCCTTATTAAAAGTATCTCTAACTTTGTCAAAGTTCTTTGTATAGACAAGTGATTGCTTTGAAGGTAAAAAAGCATTTTACACAGTTATATGGAAATTTGGAAAAAAAAAACTGTATTACATGTTCACCTCTTGAGAGGTAAGCTCTTGACATCTGGAAGTCTTACAAAATTCTGAATTTGGAGAGATGTACAGCCCAGCTCTCTGCAGGAAGGCTGGCAGGAGATGGCACATGGTTGTGGCTTCATCTGCTGAGGTTTTGTGTGGCTGTTGTCCATGGAATGAGGGAGGTTTTGTCCTAGAAATATTTTCCTCCTTAATATTCCGAGTGTGCCTGCAGCTTGCTTTTTTTTTTTTTTTTTTAAATGAGAATTTAAGACATCTCAGGGCAGGAGAAGCTTATTTTGTGTTTTGAGCTAGAGCTTAGATAATAACTCTTTACTAGAAATTCCTAAAAGCAGAAAACCTGTAAATTAAAGAACTTTTTAGTGGCTGTTAGCTGTTAGCCAGATATGTTAGGTGACATTCTATTTAGTGAATATTCCAGAGGCAATTGTAATGGTCTGGAAGAAGAGTGAAAGATGTGTTAATGAAGTGGGCTGAAGATGCAGAATTTGAAGAGATTCCAAACAGCAGAATACATGGAAAATAAAAGGAGAGCACAGAGGTTGGGTATGTGGGTAGAAATCTAAAAAAAATCCACCCTAATGTGGAGAGAACCATTTGAAACACCAGTATTTAATGCCTGGAGATGGTTTCAAAGTAGCAAAGCCACGAAAGAGCTGCAGGTGGTACAGTTGGCAGATTTGGATGCTGGTGCTACAAAAGTCGCATTGGGTATTTTGTGCCAGGTCAAACACTCCAGGACATATAGATGGATAGCAAGAAGAGCTGTTGAAAAGGGGTGAGGACAATGGTACACAGTTAAATGGTTGCAGTTACAGGTTTACTTTTGTGTGGCTGCTCTATGGTGGGAGACTGGAAGGGGGCGTTGCTTGGAGAGAGGAAAAAGCAGGGCAGATACGGTTGCTGAGAAGTTATTAATGGTATGGAGGAAATGTATCAAGGGAACAGAAGCAAGGGAATTAGAAAAAGAGACAGACTGGGTGGAGGGAATGAAACTTGGCAGCAAAAGGCCTAAATGAGGAGAAGACAAATTAAATGAAGAACGTACAAAATCTAAATGGATGAAGAGGTGGCCTGGTGTAAATACAAGAAGGAAGGGAGTGGTATGTTAGGAATAGTGGTATGGAATTTAGTAAACACTTGTAACTGGGTTTTCTAGTAATGAAGGCTGATTTAACTGGAAAAACCTCCCCAGTGAGTTTTACAAGGCCTAGTTCAACGTCAGGTTATGAGAGTTATGTAGCATTAAGCATTCAGTGAACACTAAGGTACAGTCCTTTTATTGATAGGGATGGATGTTATGATCTAATAGGTATTTTCCATCTTTAATTTTTATTATTCTAGCGACCTGAAACCCTCACTTGCAATCTTCAAAATGAAAAAATATCTTCATAATTTATATTTATATAGAATGAATCTCATCAATTTCGTTACATGGCTGCCATCCTTCGACACTGCTTATTAACCACGGGCCCTACTGAAGAAAAAACTGAAGAGTTGCACAGGTTGGTAGAATTGCAGAACCAATCTATGTTAAAAGATTTTTGTTTATTTGGTTTTCCTGAATAGAAATTACTTTGCCTAAAATCTAAAGTAGAAATCTGGGAAACAAGGAAAACTATTAATTTGGAGTTAATATTGGTAATCTTTTTTTGATGAAAGCTGTTTTCCTCAAATACTGTTTAAACATGTCCAGTTTTCCAGAGAGAAGGTGGCTGGCAGGATTGTTATTTTCTATCACTGATAATGAAGCTCACCTTTTTAAAATTATCTTTTTATGTTCATGTGTGTGTATCTGAGGATGAAAATACAAATGGAAATTCCAAGTGTAGTTCAAATTGAAGTGGAATACAACTTCTGTTGTTTTGCACAGAAGCTGATGGAAACACTGCATTTTGAGATTACTATATGTAAGTTTTGCAAATCGGATGGGTTGGGGTGGAAGTAAAAAGTTTATATTTTATCCCAATAGTTCTAGGCTGCTTTATTGGAAGTACAAATATTTTTTCATTGGTTATAATATTTTTTTCAAAGATGAGTAGATCACAGTTTTAGGTGTGTAGTTTGTTTGGTTTTGTTCCTCAGTCCTGCACCCAACTGTTATATTGGCAGCCAGTAATTCAGTCAAAATTCAGATTATTTGTGGTGAGGCAGTGGCTCTTTGTTTAGTGTTACTGTTCTTTCTCTATGACACCCTTCTTTTACCAAGTATGTCAGCTGTTCACTGGGCCTGGCAGTACAGTAGCTTCTGTCAGCAATGAAATGTTGCCATTTTCTTCTTCAGAGATGTCTGTAGGGTCTTTTGAAGGTCTTCTGAACTAGTCTCTAGGGAGAAGGATACAGCTTATCCCACCCAGCAATCTTGAAAGTGTTAAATGACCTTGATTAAACTCTTGGAAAGCTCTTAGAGATCAACAGTCTTAGAAGGGGAACGCTAAAATCCTAAATCAGAGCCCTTCTCAGCTGGTGCAGACTAGTTTGGAATAATTTAGGATACTGCTGCAGTAGTTGCCATGACTGAAGTTAATGCTTTGTCCTAAAGGGCAGTTAATGTTTTCTCTTCTGCTTATTGTGGGTACTTTGTGCTCACAGCTTCCTTTGAGAGGGACTGGCAGGAATAAAATCCCTACTGCTGGGAGAATAAAACAATTTTGGACAAAATCAACAATTACAAGAGAGAGTTGTGATAATTATACAGCTGATGCTCTTCCCAAGATCTGTTTCCTTGTCTAGAAGTCTGACTAGTCTGATCACCCTGTTAAATACATTGCCCTGTAAATTTAATTATCTTGTGCTATTGCTAAGGGATGGAAATTATGCAGGTCCTTTTGGTTTTAGTTTTTGCAAACACTTGCAGATGAGATCCAGAAAGGGCTTCACATAAAGAAGTAGGCAGCTGTGAAGATGATGTAGTGTTGGTGTGATTTCTGTCCTTGCTTTTTCAGTCACAAGGGAGATTTTTTGTAGCGGTGCTGCCCACGTGGGCCTTATGGAGACACCAAGTCAAAGCAAAGGCTCTCCATAATTCTGAGAGGGGGAAGCAGGAAAGAAAAGAGGACACACATCACTGCATTGAGTCACTTCCGTTGTTCCCCCTTCTCCAGCAGGCTCAGTGTAGCACTGCATCAGTCTTTCTGCTATGCTGAGAAAACAACTTTATCCCTCAGTTAGCAAACTGTAGCTGTTTAAGCTAGCTGAAGAGTAAAGAATGCATCATTGCATGTGGTATTCAATCTTGATTTATGTGCTGCAAGAGCACCGTGCAGAATTTGACTGCTGCAATTCAAATATTTCAGCCTTTTTGCTAAAGCTGAGTTTTGTTTCTGAATGCTACGAGGGTGCAATAAAATCTGAATAACTGAATAGGCTTTTCCACCAAGATTGTTCATCACAAGGCAACTCTGAAATAGAAAAGCTATACTCAGAAGTAATGCCCTGCAAATCCTCAAAGGGATTGGGGCCTGCATCAGAGGGCCCCACTCCAGTCCACTGATGTATTTGGACAAGCAAAACTTAATTCCTGATAGGAGCTTCACTAACAAAGGAGTGAACTGTTGTTAGCAGTGTGTATAAGAAAGAGAGGCCGTGTCATCATTTGGGCTATGCTGGACTCTGACCATGCAATCTTTATTGCCAGAGATGAGGTGTGAGTCAGAGAGCAGAGCACAACTTCCAGCTCTGCTTTCCACCTGGAGCCTATCAGCAAGGCAATTATGAAAACTGTGTTAAAAATAAAATACCAACAGTGGTGAATGCAGAATAAACTTTAAGAAGCATCAGGGAGATATAAATATATTTCTTAGGATTGCTGATCACTTGCACTTCCCTAAGTCTGTAAATCTGTGGAACCTAAGATGTTTCAGTGAATGATTTGGGCAGCCCGTTAAAGCACATCGTTTGAATGTCTGTGCTTGAATGTGTATGGTGAGGATTTATTTTAGGAGAAGACTGAGTGTTGGATACATGCCCTGAGCCATGATGTACTGATTGTCAGTGTGACTATTTCTAGTAAAAAAGCAGAAGTTAGCCATGAAAATATCTTAACTACTTTAGTACCCAGTACTGTCATTGTGGTTCTGTTGCATCATTACTTAATATTTGAATACACAGCTTAAAGTACCACGTATTAGAGTGAGTGCCATTTTTGCCCACTAACAAGGTTTTAATCACGGCATTCACTGACTCTAAATAGGCCTTTGCTTATGAATTTGCATATCAGGAGGGGGCTGGGAGCATGAGTGGGTGGATGTCATGTCCCAGTGATTAATGATCTCTAGGAAGCTGAAAAGAGGAGAGTAATATACGCAGTATTTCTACCCCCTGGAGTAGGAATGCAAACACTATTGTGCATATCTGTGCATAGTCACTGACTTCCTGGTAGCTGGAGAATTTCATACACTCCTCTGCCACAAATAAAACTGTCAGTGGAGTGACAAAGATCAGAAAGCTGGCCTTCATTTATTGAAAAGAATAGCTCAGACACAGTGATCCAGAAAATTAATTTTGTAGGTGTTTGGGAACTTGGTTGTTTAATAAGAAACTGGTAAAAAGAGAACTTTTGATGAAAGGCCTGAATCCACCAAATGTTTGTTGAATTTCAATCTGTTTTGTTTCTGACTATTCTTGAATTATTGGAGAGGAATAACTTCCGTGATATAAAAGGCATATCTTGAACAGGAATTAGAAACAAAACAAAGAGAACAAGCATTCCCAAAAGTAATAGTTGTCTGAATTTCAATTACTGAAAGAGCAAAAGGGAGATGGCACAGTGTGGAACAGCCACCCAGTCTGATCAAACCAGAACCAGCACATTTGTTAGAAATCCTGTTATGGTCTGATGGCCATGATTTGCTTTCTCTTTTGCTAATTCTGTGTTAGAATTGTATTACTAACGTAGAAACAGAGGACAGCTTCTAAGTAGATGTTATTAAAAGTCATAAATGAAGTTGTTTGCAAAGTTTTCTCCATTCTTGGAACACATCACTAGTCCTTGAAACATCAGTGCTCATTGGTTCATTGATAGCTTTGAGGTCTGCATGGGTGTACCTGAATACTTTTGTACTATTTCTAAATACAACCATTTATAAGTTTAGTTGGACATCAGCGAGTAAATAATGACAGCATTCTAATTTTTGCAGTGTCTGCGTAATTTGTCCCAGTATTCAGGAACAGTACAAGCCCAAGTCTGTACAGTGAGAACAGGGTAGATAGCAAACTCAAGGGATGTGTACCCCACAAGAGACCCTTGCAAAGTAAGTCCCACCTTACTCCATTAAAGAGGAGGGAGGGACCCTGTGGTCTAATTGAAATCACTTAATGGCTCTTTGGAAATGCTTCTCTTTGTGTGTTGTAGAATGAGAACACTGCCAGTTACTGAAGGGTGGTGCTTGGTAAATAAACCTGAGTCTTTTTTTAATGTGTCAAAAGCCTTCTGTGTTTTGTGTATGCTGCGAGCTAAATAAAAGTGAAAATATTTCAGGGGACCTAAAAAAAGGCTACCATGCCCCCTTGTTACAGCAGGAGGAAATGTTGTCTCTATTGTATTTTGTCACATTAGTGTTGGTAATGTAGATGAGTGGTAAAATGTTATAAGTTTCAAGGAGGAAAAAACTCTGACCTCTGCAAATCAATGTGAGAGTTCCCCCTGCTGTCCTGCAGGACCAGCTGCCGGAGCTTGCTGCTGGAAGCTGTGCCTTATCCATGCGATGGGATACTGTGGGGGCTGGAAGTAATACTGCACTGCTGCTTTTGGAGCTTTTTGTCTTTCTTTTTCCTTGTTTGTTCCAAGAGCCAGCACTCAGGCGATAATGCAGGCCACCTTCTTTAAAACCCAGAGAGGAGAAAATAAAGCATTGTTTGAGTTGTAGGGTCTCTTTTTGATTGCAGTTGTACAAGCCGTTTATGGTGAGTTGTACTCTGGTTTTAATTCTTTCTTCCAAATGAATAATGAATTTTTAAAATCTGTTTCAGCAATGCAATCAACCTCTTAAGCAATGTGCCTGTTTCTTGCTTGGATGTTCTTATTAATCCGTTGTCTCAAGAGGAAACAGATATAAAATACAATGGCATGAATATGGGAGCTATTCAGATTTTACTGGATTTCATGGAGAAGAGAATAGACAAGGTAGGGACTGCAAGGATTTTTCACAAAAGGGGCCTCTTTCACTAAAGCAAAAAGTGCACATATGTATCAAGCTTTGTGTAAACCTTTCAGACAGTACTTAGCACAAATATGGATGTCCTTCCTTCTAGATTGTGAAGCACCTCAAAATAAACAAATTCCTGTGAATATCTGAAGCTATTTGCTTATGTGTGTCTGAGAGTGAACATTTGGTTCTTTGTTTATGTAAAGTCCATATTTTGGCTGTCATATAGAACTTTATAGAATTTGAAAAGGAAAGGTTTACTATTAAAATATTTTATTTGTATTTGGTTTTATTTTAGGGAAGCAGCTATAGAGAAGGCCTGACTCCAGTTCTCAGTTTATTAACTGAATGCTGCCGAACTCACAGGAACATCAGGAAGTTTATCAAAGCTCAGGTAAGTAAAATATTCCTCAAACTTTGAATATGAAGCTAATGATGGACATTGAGGTTTGTACATCAGTGCAGGACAGTGCTATAGAAATAATTTTTCAGTCATGTAAGTCAATAGATAGTATGGCCTGAGTTCCATGATACATTGTGTGGAGCTGTTAAATAATAACATCAGAGATATTGTAAAGCTGTGTTAATGTGAGTCACCATAATCATATGAGACGGGTAAAAAACTCAGTAAGGTCTGTTCCCTGATACCTGGCATATAAAAAACATTTTGGTGCAATTAATTAAACTTGGCAGAGCTGTGTGGTGGCCAATGAGAATGCAGGTGTTTTTTTGGGTTCTGCTTGAGGTTTAGTTTTACCTCAGCAGGAAGGACTTGTTGGGATTAAGAGTTGTGTACCAGTGTGTATCAGCTGTCCTGTCAGAGTAAAACTGTCCCTGGACAGAGGCACACTTCATCACTTTGTCTCTTAAAAGAGCTCTTTATTACAGTATCGACAGTAAGGCTTTTTACAGGGAAAAATATTTCTGTGCCATGGTTAAAGACCCAAAGGATCTGTGTAGCTCGGTGGTTGAGTGTGGTGTTTTCTCTTTGTTTTGCTGCTTTTCCCAAGGTCATGTGGAGAGAAGTTAAAAGACGAGCAAGAGAAAGAAATTGCTCCTCTGGTTTCTGCTGTCTTTCTCCTAAGCTGTCGTGACTTTTGAGTTGCATCCTAGATGTTGCTCCCAGATCAAAGCTGTGCCTGATTTCATAAATGGAGTTTAAAAAGAAAAAGCATACATTTTCTTCCTCTTTCACCTATATCAGAAAAGTGGTTTTGAGGAATTTAGGGAAGTCATTCTAGTTGTTTTTGTCTTCATTCACAGCAGTTCGTTTTTAGGATACTTTGCTGATCTGTTAACTTAAAAAAAAAAAAAAAAAAAAAAGCTTGCAGAGCCAAGTGCTCAGAAGCTAGAAAATGAAGTTGTCTGCATGTTTTTACAACATCTCGACATCTCAGTGTCAGGATATAATTGCATGCTGACTCCTGCCACAGGACCACTGCCTCATATAGTGCAGAGAATGGATGGATGTTGCTAACTGCATGACTGGATATTTGATATTTTGAATTACCCTCATTGTTAAGCGCTGGCCTTGGGCTTCATTTATTGTGTGCTATTCAAATTGTGATCTGAGGACAGGATGATTGATTTCCTCATGGACTGTCCTATGGCACTCATCACTGTATTAGTATCAAAGTACTCAAAAACATTAATTTATTCTTACAGCAGACTGGGAAATGGCAGTAATAGTACTATCCCCATTGGGGGGAGTAAGCAGGGACAAAGTAAAATGTGTTTGCTAATTGTTTGAATACTTAGCTTGAAAAAGACAGGGTCTGTTTTATCCAAAGTAGTTAATACTGTAGCATTCATGTAAGGATCAGTTCCCAGTGAGTCCAATTTCAGTAGTAATTGTGCTGTAATTTTGCACAGGACATGACACTTCATGTTGGACACCTAGAAGACAAAGGACCTGCAATTTCTTATGACAATTAGTGACATACTTTGTTTTCTTCCCTAGTGAAATATTGAAGACTCTAATAATTCTTATTAGAGTCTTTAGATCATTAGGTGTTTCATATTATGGCTCATATTTGTTTGCAGATCATATAATATCCTGTGAATGTGAAAAAATTTACATAGATTTTGAGTCTGAAGGCATCCACACAAGGAGGCAGAAGTTAGTTTGCCAAAAAAGCCATCATTCGTGCATCTCCTGCCTTTCTTAAAGGTTGAAGTTAACAATATTAATGACCTCTCATGAAAAATAGTGTGTTTGAGGAAATGTTAAATAGTGATTTCTCAAAAATATTTCTGAAATTTAGCTTGAACTTTTGCAAATGTTTTCTGGTTGAAGTGTGCATTGCCTCTATATGTAGAACCCATTTTTGAAATACAATAGTAGAAGCTTGTAGTAGAACTTGCAGTGTATTTTCCTGCTTTTTCATTATGAGCATATCATTGTTCTGTGTAAACTACACAGCATTTTAAGAGTGTAAATTTCCTTAAGCTAGTATTTCTAATACTTTTACCAGATGAGCAAAATAGAAGAAACAGAGAGCATGAAGTTATGGCTGCCTGTTGACCAACACTTTCGGGACACCCATTTGTGCTCATAAACTCCTAATAATTGTATTTTTAAAGTCTGCATTTGATACTGAGTACTTTTGTGCCCAAAATGACAGACCAGAAAACTTAAAACGTGTTAAGAAGCAAGAGACACTACTAATGGATGTAGGCATAGTTGTCTCATTATTGCCTTTTTTTTTTTTTTTTGAAATACAGAGTATTTTTTAATTCTGTTTTTGCAAGTGTTGGGTAGATATTTCCGTGCATGTTATGCCGTTCTTCCCTTTCTTTTGTGCTGCCAGGTACTGCCTCCATTAAGAGATGTCTCAAACCGTCCTGAAGTTGGCACAACAGTGAGGAACAAACTCGTGCGCCTTATGACACATGTTGACCTTGGAGTAAAGCAAATTGCAGCAGAGTTTCTTTTTGTTCTTTGTAAAGAGAGAGGTAAAAATGACTTTTTCTTCTCCCTTTTGTATAAGGTCTTGCTGTTATTGGTATATTTGCCTCTTGCTATAACTCTCAATTTTTGTAGCACTCTGGTGGATTTTTTTGTAGCTGATTACAGCTGAATAATTGTCTCTATCCTCTTTGCAGTTGATAGCTTGTTGAAATACACAGGCTATGGCAATGCAGCAGGATTGCTGGCAGCCAGAGGCCTGCTAGCAGGAGGAAGAGGAGATCATTGGTACTCAGATGATGAGGATACAGACACAGAAGAATACAAATCTGCAAAGCCAAAGTATAGTATTTTCTATATGTATTTTATTTTATGTATAGTATTTTATATATGTTTTCAGTTCCACATATCCTGTTGCATTTTGAATTCTTTTGACATAATTGTTTTGATTTTTTACCTTTTTCAGAGAGGCCAGTTTTGGAATGATACATGCTTTTATTAACTCTTGTCTTCTGCTGATTTCATGGTCTAATTATTGAGAAACCAGCCTCTAATAGTGATCATCATGTAGTCATATATGGTTGCAGGGCAGAAAATTGCTATGAGAATGATTTAACATCAGTCTGAATAACTACTTAAAATTCAAGAGTGGAAAGAGATTTTTAAGAAAATGATTAAAAAAAAAATGTAGTAACAAACTTAGCAAGGATGGGTTTTGTCCCAGATTTTTGAGGAACTCACATGAAATTGCCAAGCTGCTAACTGTTGTTTTGGGGGTATATCTCTGTAATGGAGAAAGTAATGGTGTCAGATATGACTAAGGGTTTCCATCAGACCTTTGTAAAAAGGAGCAAGCCAGTAGGTTTAGTTTCAGTTTTGATCAAGTTTCAGATTGCCTGGTACTAAAATTTTTCTTAATAATCAAGTAGGTTGCATGTGTAAATATGGAAGGAGCAAAATAACATCATAGAAGTCATGCATCAAGAATCCAGTATGTTTGTGTGAAGGATTCAGTGACCACGTAGAAGCTCTGTTGATCTTTATTAATTGTTACTGATTGGGTGTTAGAAGTTTTAGTTTGTCATGTTACATCTAAAATTTGGTGCTGTTTTAAGGATGTTCTGAAATTTTTGATAGTGGAGATCTGAAGTGTTAACATTATTTTTCTGTTTTACTCTGTTTGCCTTGAATTACACAGACATGGTTAGGTGTATAATGGGGGCTTGTGGTTTATTGAAAGATTCTTGTTAAGGTACATGAATGAAGGACAGGATTAAATGGATAGAATTAGAGAAATTACATTGCTTCTATGATAAAAAATTAACTCTAAGCCTGGAGGTTTCTTTTTGTTTCTGAACTTCAGGATTTTTTTTCTTGCTGTTTTCTCTCTGCTCTTCTTTCAGAAGTGTGACATTCAGTTTTATGCATACAAGAAAAACTATAATGTCTATTTAGCTAAAAGTTAACACTTAAATGAAACATTCAAGATAACTGTCAGTTGATTTATGCATCTGATTTTCTGTATTGCTGTTAAATGTTTGTGATTAAAATGTTTGAAAGGATAATGTGCCCTGACAGTTTTCTTTAAAACTACTTCTTTGCTTTTGTTACCATTTCTGTATCACTGTTCACTTATATTAACAGTGAAACTAAAGCTGGCTTTGTAAATTCTCAAAGTAGCTTAATCTGGTTTGAGCAAAAAATCATCATCATCATGGAAGGCCAGCAGTTAACTAATTTAATTGAAAATTAACTAGAACCTGTCTATATTTTTAAAATTGTCCCTGCACAGAATTAGTTTCAGACATGTATCTGTCCTTCAGTTCCTTATTTATGTCATTAGTACTAATGACATTGTCATTGTTACCATCATTATTCCCCTGGTTTCAAACTGTTCCTCTGTGGATCCAACAGCAAGAGCTGCCAAGCTGTGCATTTCTGAGTACTGACAAGACATTAATGCAGTGAATCAACAAGAAGGTACAGTCACGATTCATGAGAAAATACAGCATCAATATGAACCTTGGCTATTTATAACAAAACCTTTCATGTACAGTTCAGACAGTTTTAGTCTTGATGGTTTCTGTGAGTTCTTCCTCTTTCCTGCTATTAAGAAGATAGAAAATGTACCTATTCCTGCAGAAAATGTAAACTGTGTTGTTTTTTCATCTCCAGCATTAACCTTATCACTGGTCACTTAGAAGAACCAATGCCCAACCCTATGGATGAAATGACAGAAGAACAAAAAGAATATGAAGCTATGAAGCTTGTCAACATGTTTGATAAACTTTCCAGGTATTATATTATAGTTGCATTTGAGAGGTAGCTTGTATCCTGGCTCTTTACTAAGGTCTAGTGCTTCAAAATAGTTCTAGAATCAACTTCTCTGCAGGATTAGGACCACTATAAATACAGAGGAAAATGTTTAGCACTTCAAAGAAAAGAGTGGTATGTTGCAGGACTTCAGAGGAAACCTTTTAGAGAGGACTGGACAGAGCTGGGAAGATCTGGTGGTGAGGGGACTTGCCTCCTGAATGGATAGGCTGATGGTAATGAAGAGAATTTCTTCTTCTAAAGTATGGGACACAATCCAGGCCCAAGGCAAGTGTGCTGATTTTCCCCAAGTTAATGAGCAGCATCTCATTGTAACTACTTATGTCTGCTGCTTATACAAAGAACAAATACAGTGTGAAAATAGTTGTTTTCAGAAACAATAAATTGTATAATGGAGCAATTAAAAGGGAATTTACAGTTAAGACTTAACTGTGGATTTATTGGGCTAAGCGTGGACTGGATTACAAATCAGCCTTTGTAATTTGTGTTATGTGATGAAGGTAATGCCATGAAAGAGATGGGTACTTAGTGTGACATAATGGTGTTACAGTATTGATACAGAGAATTGATCTTCAGTTTATAACTTTCTGTGTACAAAAGAACATAGGCCTATGCTGTTTTCTCTAGCTTTTTTTTTCTCTTTGGCTCAATATCCCTAGAATTTGCTGTTTTTTCTTTTCCCATAGTTCTAGCCATACTGGAGTGATTGCTTGTAGGTTTTTTTAATTCATAAGCAAAGTTATATTCTTGAGAAACACTTATGTAATACTAATTTGCTATTGAACTGAGCTGTAGGAGGTAAATATGTAACTGCACCCATTCTTCAAACATGGTAAAACTCAGCAGCTAGAAATGTGCTTGTTTTGTGGGAGTTTACAGATAGTCAGTGAACAAGATCTATTGAGAGAAATTCAGCAAAACCAGTATTTTTTACATCTCTGTTAAAGATTAGGAATATAGCAAAAGATACAGGAGACTCTAGATTTTGCATTAGCTGTCAAAAACTGAATTAAAAGCAGGGAAGGAGCTTAGAACAACTGATCTGAGACTGTCGATGAAGTAATTGGATATTTTTTCTCGTTATTTGCATGGAAAACAAGTGTAGTATGTTATAGGAAAGAAGAAAATGCAATGCACATGTAATCCTAATTGAACTGCTCTGTAAAGTGTAATCATTGCTATGTTAAACTAGAGAATTAAGATGCTGAGCATCAAGGGCACCACAATAAAATGACTAAATGGTCTAAAATCCTTTTTGAAAGATTGAGACTGTGGATAAGCTGAGGTTGAAGACAAGTCAGTTGCTTTCGCTGCCACAGTTGCACAAAAACTCCCAATGGTTGCTGTGGCACAAGAGCCCTTTCAGTTTGGAGGGTCGGAGGCACCTGCTGCAGTGCCTGCCACGGGCTGACAATAACTGAGCAGCTGCTGCCCTGTGTCACCACTTATCCTCTTGGCCAGCAGCATTGCTGTCACCTTGGGCTTTCTGTGCCCCTTACATCCACCTGCAGTTTCTTCTATAGCACTTGCACTGCTTCAGGGCTGGCACTCTTTGTGGTGGGGTTTTTGTTTGTTTGTTTAGTATTGTGGTTCTTGTGGGACAGTGTTGTTAATGTGACCCCTGTAGGTGCTGTGATAACATGAATAAAGTCACATCACTGTTCTTCCCACACTTTTTGTTTTACTACAAAAATTGCAGAGGAGGGAAATGCTGGCAGGAAGGAAAAAGAAAGTAAGACTTGGATTAGGGAGGCTGTGGGATGTTTTTCATGAATGTAATTGAGTGCAACTGTGGGCCTTGCAGATGTTAAACAACGTGGGAAATTGCCAGACTTGTATACAAGAAGGAGTTAGTAACATGCTGATAGTAGGGGGAGTCCCTCCGTGGTTTTGGAATAGGACACTTATGCAGCCTCCAGCTTCAGCCCTTCACTGCTGAGTTTGCAGACTTAAATCAACACAGAAAGCACTTCTTACCCTTGGTTTGCACCCTAAAGATGCGAAGCAGAAGTTGCTTGGTTGGAGTCTGGTTGATTCTGGGGTTTGAGTCTTGCTTTGAAGCAGTGCTCATGGCGGGTTTCCTGCTTCTGCTGCTCTCTGTTGTCATCATCAGAGGGGAAATGTGCCATGAGCATGTTCAGTTTGGTGCAGTGCTTTGCTTATAAAGGGGAGGAAGTTAAACAGGAACAAACAGCTTTTTCTCATCTTGAACAAGTTTATATAACTTTGTGTAACCTGAACAGGAGCTTAGAGTAAACTTGTGTGATTTACAGCAAAACAGGTTTGTTTAGTTCACTGATGTTGTCCCAGTAGTGAAAGCTAAGCTTTAAAGAGTTGCCACACTTTTACTGGAGAAAAGTATGAAAAGAAATGTTAAAGAACTGACAAACCTTCTTCCCTCCCTGACTGATGAGGATAATCAGGCCAGTCTGTCACTGGGGTACTCCAGATTTGGCTTTGACTGGCTGAGTATCAGAACTCAGAAAACAAATCTGCAAAGCAGTACTACTTCATTGGAAAACTACAGCTTTCATTAATGGCTGCTGAATGTTTGCACTGTACCCTTTGTAAAGGTTTATTGAAGCTCTAAGTACAAAGAGACATCTTTTCCCTAGTTCCGTAAATATGCCAGGGGATTTTTGCTCTTCAGGTTTCTTTTTATTTTCAGCATTGGCACTGAAAAATTGAAACTTTCTGAAGTCATGTAAAACTGATTCATGGTTTTGGTCATTTCAGGTCATATTTCTAAAGCTTTTCTGTTATTTTAGATTGTTGATGTTTGGGTCTGTTCATAGAGTAGTTGACCATCAACAAGGCTAAATTAAAATTTATCACCCAGTTTTGACTCAAAATACCTGTAGGAAAGCTGAACATTTTATTGTGAACCCGTTTTCCCTGCTCCAGTATTTTAACATAGACTTGGATTCTACAAAAGCTTTTATAGAAATTAATATTTTGCTCAAATTTGGCTGGGTGAGATTACTTTTTTAAATAAGTACATATATACAAATTATAAGTATAAATGAGCATGAAAAATCTTGATCACTGCATTTCATGGGAGATGTACCAGTTACTTAGCTGGTCCTGGATGCCTGAGCTGGGCCCTGATGTAACTCTGTTGGTTTTGTCTTCAGTAAGTGTCTTGCTGTTACTTTTCCAATTGTTTGGTGGCTGTAAATCAGTGTCCTCTGCACATGATGCACATCTTTGAGCTTTGCAAAACTCCCCATATCTGCAAGGATTTAACTCTGCCTTCCTTTTTTTTTCTTTTTTTTGCAAGACATCCAGTTAGCCACCTTAAGTCAGTGTTGTGTGATATTCTGTCTATATAATAGATTATTGGAGATACTCCGTGTTAATTAAAATGTCTGGAAAAAATGCTAACATTTTTTCTATTATAAATGGTAGGTAAAATTGTATATTAATTGACTAATTTAAAATGTCAGGATTCTTTTCCAAGCCAACCTTGTACTAATAGCAAGAATCCTTTTGCTGATAAAATGGTCTCCAATTATCACAGCTCAGGTTTTGTTGTACATTGAACAGAAGTCAACAAAACGAGTAAGAGAACCTGTCTAAATAAGGTACCCTACTCATTAAAACCACAAAATTAATCATAGGATCAATGAAGAAGGCAGTGCTACATCGAGTTTGTTTTTTTCTTCCCCTTTCTAATCATAGAACAAAATAATGTTCCCTGAAAGGATCGGAACTATTATGTGGCACTCAATTATAAGGAGGTGAATAGGTCCCCAAGATGCTGTTTTATCAAAGGGGCAGGCTGGTGTTTACATGATGGCTGTTTGATTACAGACACCATCATTAATTCTGTGTGGCAGTGCTGCCCTGCAGCACAGACAGCGGGCAAGAGAGAGTCACCCTTCCAAACAAGACAATGATTTTTGAGTCGTTATCAAGCTAAATGGCAAGCAGGAAGGCAGAACTTGTATGGATATGTTTGAAGGGACTCTTGGGAGATCTGGAAGTGGAGGAAGAGAATGCATTTTACCAACTGTTTAATTATGGTGTGTTTCTAAGTACACTTGAATAGAATGCTTTGTTTGCAGCAGAAAAACGAGGGTTGCAAGGTGCATCTGAGTATGTGGAAGGCCACATAAGGATGTTCAGCCATGTATACACACACATTGTGGGCTCATATGGGTCTTCATGGATACAGAATTCCCACTGCCATCTACTGGGCTGAGGCCAGCAATATTCTGTGCTATGGATGTGCTATAAACATCCAGTTTCTGGACAGTGAACTGTTTTCTGAGGCTCTGCCTGTCAGTTCCTGGCACTTCCCTTCCCACCTTGTCCCTCCCTGTGGACAGTGAGCACATCCTCAGGTAGCCCAGGGTGTCAAAGCACAGCTGAGGTCTCTAAGCAGCCTGAGCTAAATGGGCAAATTGCCGAGGCTGGCAGGGCTAAGACCCTTCCTGCCAGGTAGGGAGCAGCTCTTGGGGCCCTTGGTGGTACTGAAGTTTAGCTGAGTGGTGCCTCTGGCAATCCTACCCAAAATTCTGTTATTTAGCAGAAGGTTGTTCTGATCTTAGGAAGCTGGCTTTGTGGGCAGCCCAGACCTTTTCATGTTTCTCTCCCTCTGTCTTCTCTCTCTCTGAAAACCAGGAGTGAGCTTGTGTGGTGTTCAGAGCTTGCAGTCAAGTCATGACTGACAAAAGGTTGCTGTGCTCAACACTATTTTAGGACTAGATTATGATTAGAAACAAAACAGGCTGATCCCTGCTTCTCCTCCTTCTTGCTTTGGTGGCTTAGCATATTTCTTTCCTCACACAGTTCAATTTTACTTGGTAGTGCTTGCCTGAAAAAGGATATGTGGAATTCAGCCTCCTAATGCAGAGAACAGCAAACCCCTACCAGCCCCCTTCCATCCTGTTCAGGGACTTGCAAAGCAGGAAGCTGAGACAGGAGCAGAAAGGTACTTGATAAGCATCCTTGTTATTCCATGCAAGGTGAGCTCAGCCTGGCTCCCATCGTTAAAGCCTAAAGCCAAAGTGGGGTGTGAAAGTGAGGCTGGAAAAGGGAAGCCTCAGAGGAAGAGCTTTGCCTTTATAATTGGGAAATGATGAGATGGGACTTCTTGACAATATTTAAAGACATGAGAATTGTTGTGAGGAGAGGGAAGTCCCTACATAAAGGAATCTTGGGACCTTGTTTTCCTGTGTTTCTCTTTCCTTTTTCATGAGCAAATTCTTTCTCCTTTATTAACCGTTATAATTCATTACCAATAATAAATGGTAAATGGCTAGAAAATTATGTGAATCCCTGACTTCTGGCTGCAATATTTAATAT
Organism: Lanius collurio; assembly: GCA_020086605.1. Classification (NCBI taxonomy): domain Eukaryota; kingdom Metazoa; phylum Chordata; class Aves; order Passeriformes; family Laniidae; genus Lanius; species Lanius collurio. Next base: position 3,779,478 of record JACBWW010000005.1, read on the forward strand.
TGCAATTTAAGAGCATGCTTTGGGATTTTTAAAACAAATCTAGGATGCTTTCAGCTTAAAGGGCAAGCAGTGGTGATTTTGTTCTTTGTGGCTATATTTTTGCATTTTAGAGGACAATTGTTTTGTATGATGTTTAAAGTTTGAAAGCGAAAAAGACCTTAGATGTATAGGGTGTTTTCTCTGTGGAAAGAAAGGTCTTTGCTTTTAGACACAACTCCAAAGCACTCCAGCTTTGCCTTTGGGGGACCCCTGCAGCAGGTAGGGTTCTGGTCCTCTTTGGACACCAGATTTGCAGTCTTCGTGTCCTAAGCCCTTTCAATTCTGTTTTCAGGTATTCTTTTGATCTCTTTTCCACACATCTTCAGCAGATTCTCTGTGAGTGCTGTCACTTGGACAAAATCTGCATTGTCAGAAGGGAGAGGACTCCCTGGCAGCCCTTAAGTAATGGGAAGCTCTCTCTAGTCTGTTTAAACGTAGATCCTGCTCTTCCTCACACACTGAGGGAGAGCCTGGCCTGTGCTCTTTGATCTGATCTTGCAGACCTCTTTGCCTGGCCTGCCGCTTCCCACCAGACCTGCTCAGCCAAACCACAGCAATTGTTTCTTGTGTGGCATTTGTGTATTTATCGCTGCAGTATCTGACTGTCACATCGGCACAAACAGCTGCATTTATCTTGCTGGTCTCTCTTTGAGAATTGATTTAACTGCATCTTGACTGTACAGTGTCTGGCATATGCATGCCTTGTGACTCAGATGTTGTCTTTCTTCCTGTTCCTGTGGGTGCATCAAGGTTGGATTGATTGCCAGCTGTGTGCAAGGCATTGTTGTCCCTTTTTTCAGCCAAGGTAGTAGTGCACACCAGGCAGAGAGCTAGTGAGGTGCCTTTGCTTCCCCACTGAGCGATGCAGTTTTATTGTCCATGGCTTGGGAAGGTGGCAGATGTATGTTAAATTGACAGTTTTACTAGGCTGCCTTTCAACCAAGGGGTAAACTGACATCAAACCTCTGCTCCTTTATGTAAGGTGACTTCTGAATATTTAGAGGTATTTTCCTTTTTTTTTTTTCGGCATAAAATCAAAATGTTATCTTTGCCCTTACAGCTTTTGCCATAATCCACATATAAATGAGGTGATAAAAAGTTAGGATTAAATAAATCTTTGCTAATACTTTTTGATTGGCTTAATCAATAATTAATCATCTCTTAGATGAGGCTGTAGCTTGTGGAGTAGATATAATTGGATTAACTGCTGAGCAGCCTTTGGAGCTTTGAAGAGATTAAAATGGCTGTAAATCCTGTAATTAAACTGCCACAAACAAAAGCAATAGTATTAGAATCAGTCAGCTTTTTTTAAATGAATCAGCAAGTCCTTAACACACCCCTAGTAGTGGTGTAGGCAGAGTCTGTTCTCTTAACTGATTTATTTCCTTCAACAAGATGAATATGTATCAAATCATTGTTTTAATTGCTTGAGCATATATTAGCCAAAATGGCAGGTGAAATTTTAGGAAGAACTGGCTGTCAGAGAACTCTTAGAAGAAAAGCTAGTTTGTGTATCCAAAACAGTGAACCTGCACCTTGTCTTGAGCCTATTAAGCACTGACTTTTCATGGTGTCTTTAATTGGCTAAGTAGGTTTGGCCTACATGAATGAAGTCTTTATCTGTCCTGCTCTTCCCCTCCCACCTATTTGGGAAGGTTTTTTGTGCCTTTTTCTTCAAAACAGAGGGCTTTAGCAGAAATAACGTCCTTTTAGAGGCTCATTATGTAGCAAGGCATATACTGTATGTGACTGTATTATACACATGTGAATTGATATGTGTGCACATGCTAATATGGATTCTCTTTTTAAATCTCTCACAGAGATGAGCTCATAAAGCCAATGGGAGTGCGGCCGGATGGGACAATGGCTCCTTTGGAGGAAGCAGTCAGCCAGTACCATACCAGCAAGCAAGAGAGCTCAGATTCAGACTAAGGCATCACCTGCTTCACTCCCAATTCTCCTCTAACCCACACTTCTCCTTAGAGCCACATCTTTTATCCTCACATTAGCCAGCATCACTTTAACTGTTCTATTATTGGCATATTTAAATGATGGGTCCTGTGCTGTAATGTCTGAATTTTTATTACGTCTCTTTAGAGAATATATCAATTTATTAGTTTATGATCTTTATTAATTTAAAATTAAACGTATTTCAAAGGGATAAAAAGTGAAAGCCTACAGTGTAAAATAAAGTCCACTTTCATTTTCCAGAATCCTGTTTTCTGAACTCTGTAGGTTTTCCCATTCTTGATAATCTTTTGTATTGTCTTGCCAATCTTCCTCTTTATATAATTGTAATAATGAAGCATGTTTACTTAATGGCATTAGGAGCAGAAGATGTTTAGACTTAGAAGGCTGACTGACCTTGTGAGGCTGCTGTAGCTGGCATTAAGCAGTGATTTCAAAGCTCCCCTTTTTAAAGTGCCCTGGGGTTTCTTTACTGCTACAAACTTCTCCAGTTAAGCTGCTGCTTAAGATATTAACAATGTGTCAGTGACCGACTGCTTCTAAAACTGCCTTTAAATTGGGAACAAGATGATGTATGTTGTATGTCTTCCCTCCTTCCCTGGTTAAGACCACACAAATATACCCTCTCCTCCCCTCTTTGCTTAAGCAAAAACATCCCTATTGAAAATGGTGTTCAAGTATGGCACTTAAATGTTGCCATGAATAGTAGGGGACTGGAGTGTGTGTGCCAGTGTTTCACCAAATTGGGGCCTACTTTTGGAGATTAACTGCTGTGCCTCACTTCAAGGGAAGTCAAACTAATCAATGAAGAAATATTTTCTGTTAGAGAGAACTTAGGAAGCAATGGGATAGAGAATGAGAAGGTGAAAAGGAGAAGAAAGTTTTCAATTCTGTACTCTTTAAAAACAAAGATTAAAGTTTTAGGCGTGCTGCACTGCTGTTGTTTCCTCTTTGCCTGCTTGGTTTCTTTCTGTGGGCTTCTCCCAGCATGAATTACATGCACAGTAATCCATGCCCTAGTTTCTAATTCTTATTTTGTGCAAGAGCTTACACATGCCAGTCACTGGGAACGTTTCAGAGGTTGGTGATGGTTCTCCAGTTTGTCTTTGTTTCTTATAATTTGACACTGGTTCTCTGAATTAAGGAAGTTGTTGTTCAAAGACCCCGTAAAGGGAGGATTTGGAATGACATTGTGCTGTGGTTGCTTGTGTGAGGAGTTTCTACAGATTATATTAGTCTTCCAAAGAACTGAAAAGAATAAAAAAATGCACTGCTGTCTTCTCAGAAGTTCAGTTTGTGTTTCCAAGGAACACTGCTCAGCCACAGCAATATCCCTCCTGGTACATACGTAATATATCATAACTGTTCTGTATGACTCCAAAAGAGGAAGGGAGCAGTTGTCCAAGAGGAGAAATGTGCTTGGCTGCATCTAAGCTGGGTCTCAAAAATGTAATTCCGTGTTTAACATCATCCACTGACTACTCTGAGCCCAGCACAGGCAAGTATTGTGTGCTCTACAGGTGCAAAGAATCTGTGATCACTTCCCCAGGAGCAAGACTTCCCCGGCTCTGTTAGTGAGGACTTGTCTTGGTGTCAGCTGGGGCTGTTTTGTGGGGCTGGAGGAGTTGTTTCAGTCATGAGCTTCTGTTGGGGCTTCTTGCTATAGAGCACAAAGTACAGAGCCTGAAAAAGAGCAAAATCTCAATTGTTGTTTTACAAGCTGTAGAGTATCTCCTACAATTAGCTGGCTAAAGAGATTAATAAAACAATAATGGCTCCAGGGACCTCGTTACAAGCAGTAGAACACGAGGCTCTTGTGGTCTGCCTCTTGTCATTTGCCACAGGGCAGCAATATTTGCAATAAATAGTTCTGTTTAGTTTATCTTGGAGAACAGATGCTTATAGAAGGTTCTACAGACATGAGATGCTGCTTCAATTAAGAAGAAAAAAGTGAAGACTGAGCATAGGAGGTTCTGCTTGAATCCTTCAGTTCAAGAGTGGCTGTCACGACTGGATTGCCTTTAGTGCAGGTGAATGTGGATAAATTAATAACTTGCACTAATGCAGGGCCCCAGAGCATCTCTTGATCCAAGGGGATAGTTTGTGGAAAGGCTGCTGCAGGCTTTTTGGCTTTGCAGTGTAACATAGGTCCAGCCTTAGCTGTACTGACTGGAGATCTGGGAATATCTTGGGACAAAGGTCCCTCAAATCAGCAGTGCCTCTGCTTCCTTTTGTGCTGGCTGGTGTTTTCAGAGTAACTGTGCATGTGGTAGGATATCTCTTGCATGGGAGTCTGGAGAGAAGGGAGGTTTTGGTGGCTTAAAAAAGGAGCTCCCTGGAATTTTTTGTGTACTGTGAAATTAGGATTTGCTCCTGAATTTATTTTCAAAGTTGAACTTCCAAAACTGGAGACTTGGGCACCTGACTCATGCTTAAACTGGCAAACTGGGCAGTGTGGGAAAGGGTCTCTTTGTTCCTCAGCAGAGCAGAGAGGGGCTGCCTCTGGCTCTGAGTGAGAGTGGGACATTCCTGGCTGACTGACCATGGGAATCTGCTCTAACTTGCAATGTTGTAATACCTGGGAGTCCCAAGCCTGGACAGCAATGAAAGGTCTGCTGCCTCTGCTACCAGGCTTTCATCCCACAGCGTATGAGCTATTCTGTATTATATGAAATATCAATATTTAATTATAAAATGCATACTTTTTTTCCTCCAAAATACCTGAGTAAGAAAATACTGTAATCAGGAAAAAGAACCCTTCTGAGTAAAATGTCAGTAAATTTTCTAGTGCTGACTGTGAAAGCGTTAACCTGTGGGTTTTGGGGACACGTACCTTTCATTCCCAAAATTGCAGTCAGTCCCAAATCTAAAATCTTGTGTTTCGGATTTTACTTTGGCATCAACAGTCCAAAGCAGCACAATTCTCATTAAAGCTCATCAATGATTTGGAAACTTTGCTTTTCTTTGTTTTCCATTACAGTTATGAAACAAAAGATGATGGGAAATTGCTGAAATTTGTAGAATACTTTGTTCTTTTGCAAAGTAATACAGACATATTTGTTTAAATGTTGGTGAAAACTTCCTGGCAGGTATTCCCAAATGCTAATTGAAACTTCATGTGCCCCAAAAGTGGTTTTCAGGAAAAAGGGTCGTTTACAATCTGTTAAAAATGATGTGAGAAAATTACCAGAACTTTAAAAAAAAGTTACCAAGGAGGAAAACCACATTAGCTTTGATGTTTTGAATGTACAACATTGCTGTATGTTTGTGTGGCCAAAGTAGATTTTTTTACCGTATATCTTGAGTTTTTCCAAGTACCTGAAGGATAGGCAAAGGCTTAAAAAAAATAAATAAACAGCCAGGCAAGAACATAATTCTCTTACAGTTCTTCAAACTGTAACTTGCCTGTACCTGGGTGAAAAATCAGTTGTTAAAGGTGACTTTAAGAAAGAGAACATTACAATAAAGCTGTAGCATTAGTGGGTTGCCAAGCACCCTAGTCTGAAAGAGGAAAGTAAACTCCAAAGTATACAAGATCCCAAATCTCCTGAAGGAGCATTCCACAACATTGTACTTCACCTTATTACCACAAAACAGCTAATAAAATCCTGTGCTTTAATAAGGCTGGCTGTAAAAAGACTCTTCCACTGTTCAAACAGTAGAGAGCCAGACTTTGCTGGTCTTTGAACAGCAAGTTAAACAGCTGCCCAGGTCAGCTTTCAGCTTCTTTTCTGGTCAAGCATGGAAAAAGCAGTGATTTAGTAGGAGTGAAAAGACGCGGCTCACTTTTAGACCAAAAAAAAAAAAAGGGCAATTGAATCCCACAAATGAAAATCCTTCTTGCATTAACATCTTAGTTACTTGCATGAGTCTGGCCCTTCTGGCAAGTGTCAGGGAACATTTCTTGTTCTTCATGCAAAAGCTTTTGCTCATCCTGAAGTTGATTCTCTCCAAAATACATGTCACTGGTGATGAATATTTATAGACTGGGAATTTTGGGGGAAATTTATGTACTTTTGGCTTCTCCATATATCCTCCAGCAGTGCCTAGGAAGTGGCTCCCTCAGCACTGGAGGAGGATCAGGTAGAAGAGCCTGACAGGGCGTGCTGGAGCTCCTTTCTGAGCTGTGGTGCCAGCCTGGGGGGCGGGCAGAGATGGCCTGGGAGCCCATCCACCTTCCCCTGCTGCCTGAGGGAAGCAGGGCAGGCTCGAGGCTGCAGGGGCCTGGGCAGAGCGGGAGGCCCAGGTCGATATGAGGTGTGGAAGAAAAACTACTTGTAGTAAAGCTGAGTCTTTTTCAGGTCTCCTCCTCTCACCACAGGTGAGTCCTGTTAATCCTCTGCTTTTCCCTGCTGCTCGGCCCCGTGGAAGGCGGTGCCAGTCTTAGGTTATCGCCTTGGGCTCAGAGGGTCGGTCATGCTGTGGCTGTTGTAGGTGAGTCCCTCATGTGGGAGCTGCTCTGTGGTGCTGTGCCTCGCTGTCCTCCTTGAGAGCAAGCCCCTCTTCCTTGCTCTATGAGTGAAGAGGAGGAGGGAGTCCCACAAGAAGGGGCCAAACTAATTTATTGGGAAGGAGGTAGGAGCAGCCCTGTCTCCTCTCTATGCAACACTGGAGCCACTTCAATTCCACCGTGAGACAGCTCCGAGGGCCAGGCTGACCTGCAGCTACTCCCCACCTCAGTGGTATCTGGCTAGGCTCAAGGACAGCAGATGCAGTCTGTGAGGTAGGGAAAAAAACCACTACCTCCAAATCTGCTCATTGCCACAAGCTGTCCTACAGCATCATCTGACAGCACGTGGGTCAGCTCAGTTCTCTGTCCTGGCTGGGAGCTGCAGGGTCCAACAGGGCCAGGTAAGTTCCTCGAGCATCCCGGCTCTCTCCAGCGCAGGCAGGAGCACAGATCACTGAGCTGCTGACGTGCCTGGGAATCGATCCCTCCAACAGCATGCCAATCTCTGTGGGGTACCTAGGCATGCTTTCAGAGGCTGGTGGGGAAGGAATTATTCAGACCACCCATCTTAGCTGGCTAAATTACCCTGGTAGTCTCTTCTAACTCCTTTTCCAGTCACGGATGAAAGAGAGGACAATTCAGAGTAAGGCTAATTTGGGTGCACTGAATGACCCTCTGCAGGAGCTTTGCTTTCCCTCCCTTGACTACAGAGGGAACCTGGGGAGACCAGCTGGTTACATTTAACTGCTAAATTGGTTGCCAAAAGATGGGTGGTGAGAATTCCTTGTGGTTTTCCCCTTTGCTGGGGACCACACTCTTCCCACAGCAGGATGCTCACTTGCTCTCTCCTGCAAATTTGGAGACTGCTCAGTGCAGTGGAATACAGGCCCCCAGGAGCCCCCACAAGACAAAAATTGCATCACACCCCTTGGCAGGTACTGTATAACACTCTGTGTAGGATTTCATGGACTTCCTGCTTAAACAGGTTCTTTAAAGCAGCTTTGCTTATGGGAGCCTGTTTAACATCTTGCCTTGGTATAAGCCAAGTTTTACGTATGTTCTAAAATTTGAAAAACAAAGTGAAACCTCCAGCAGAAATTGTAACTAGAGGGGGACAGATACAAGAAAAGTGACTTTTAAGTTCACTCTGAATGTTACCTCTGAAGGTAAGGCCATTTGAAATAAACCCTGCTGAGATTGCCCCTTCCTCTTAGCCTGATAAAACCATCAGAAATTAAAAGAAAAGCAGCCAAGATCGTCAGGCTTCAGGATATCCATTAGACCTCTTTTACCTTCTAGATCTTGTAACAGATGCAGACTGTGGGCTTTAGTCCTTGTCTAATGAAAAAGCCCAGTTCTTATTCTAGAAGCTTAAAATGCAAGTTTCTGCTCTATAAAAGCCAACAAGTGCAAGAATTCAAACCTGAAGCTAAACTACCAGGATTCTCAGGCTTCAGGATTATTTTATGCTCAAGAGGTGATCTTGCCTGGTAAATCAGAATGCTGTGGCACATCACACTTCCAAAGGCATTCGAAAAAAAACAGTAGTTTATTACTGGGTTTTTTTCCTTTTTGAGAAGAGACTAGTGACTGTCTGGATTCCCTCCTGTTTTCTCAGTCCCCAAATGTTCATAACACCCTGTTGGGGAGGAATAATTCCCATCCAAGTTGTAAAACACACTTATAAGTAGATGGGAAAAGCATGAACAGAGCTGTAAAGAAAACAAAACCGCCAGGAACAAGATCTTATTTTGCATGCTTCTCACTGTTGTATTTTTGCCCCAATTAGCATATTTTAAAGACAAGCCTTTTTAAAAAAAAATTCTGCTATCTGCCTGAACTGTTCTCAATCTTTGAACTTTTTCATCCTTTCTATTGATTATGGCCAAGTGACCCATATTTAAAAAGCATTTACAATAAAATTATAGCACTTTCTTTTGTGCTGCCGGCTTTCCCAGTGAAAAGCTAAAATGTTTTAAAATTGTCACTTTTTGACAGAGGTAATGGCTCTAATATATTTAGTCTCTTCCCCCTTGTTGTGCTTAAAATGGCTATGCTAATAAAGGGCACAGCTGTCGATACTTTATGGCCTGCTGGGGGGAAGAGGGGGAACGAAGGCAAAAAACAGATTGACTGTGTGTCAACAAATGCAGCTGGGAAAGAAAAAAAGAAGCCCCTTGAAGGCCCCTGCAACCTAAAGTCCAAGATAAATGATGTCCCTATGCTTAAAAAAAAAAAAAAATGGAGGTTGGAATTCAATAAAGGAGAACTGAAAAGGAAACTGCTTAAAACTGAAAGCCTTTTCTCTGCCTCTAGACAGCTTACAAGAGAAATGAGCAAAACTGACCACAGAAAGAGGGTGAGCGGCCAAGAAAGAAAACAAAAGCCTATCCTGGAAAATATATTGCATCAAGGAATTATCTGAAGTGCACTGCGGCCAGCGGGCGGAGCACGTACAGTTTAATGGAGATGCAACAACTTTTACTCACCGCAGCCTTTGGGGGAGTGGGCAGCTTTGTGCCCGGGGAGGGGAAAGGGGAGCTGGAATTATTTATATCAAAGCAGTAAGAGTGGGACACAAGCGCAGTGGGGTGATGGTGGCTGTCCCTCCCTGGGAAGCCAGGCTGGGCTATCCCCAATGCTCCTGCCCTGCCGCTGAGACTCATGGCTTGGGGCTGCTCCTGAGGCACGGAGAGAGCAGCAGCAGGGCTGGGAGGGGTGCAGGGATGGGCAGCTGGAATTAAGGCAGTGAGGAAATGGCAATATTGGGTGCAAACCTGCAAGAATCAGGCAGTATTCATTCCCCAGGTCATGAGGCAGCTGGTTTGCATGGAGGCAAACTCCTAACAAAATAACAAGTGGCAGGGAGCCATTTGTTCATTGTCATTTCTTGGACAATTATGGAAGATGAGGACAGATTTTCCCAGCCTAAGGCAAAATGCCTCTGTAAGTGTGGCTTGTGTTTCCCAGAGGTATCCTGAGAGTATGGGCTGGCTGCACCAGTGCCACCAGAGCTGCTGTATCCACCTGCTGAGAACCAGGTCCAGGCACTCCCACTGCCTGTTCTGGGCCTGGAAAGAGGCCTCCTGGAAAATAAACCCTTGCAGCAGGCAAGGCCAGGAGAGCTGGTGAGCTTGCAAATAGCCTCTGCTTCTGCAGTGGGAGGACATGCGGTCTGGGGTGGGATGTCCTACTCTGAGGAACTGTCTGCTCTTCTCTTTTACTTTCCCACTTCTGTCATTCTTTACTCCCACCACTTTTTTTACTTTCATTCAAGGTCTTTTTTTCCTGGTGTGTTGTTCCCATTCAAGAACATCTGGAAAAGGTAGTCAAATTGAAAAAAATAGTTATCTGTTTTCTCAGTTTCTCAATTTTTGCGTGTGTGTATGTATTCCCTTTAACCTCTGCAAATTCTGTAAAAATGGGAGGAAGGAAAAAAAAAGTAACTGAAGACAAGCAAAATCAAGAAATTGAAAAAAATCCTGAAATGAAATGAGTCATGTCAATTTTTTACTAAAGCAGTAGGACATTAAAATGGCTTAGAAAGTTCTCATTTCCTTCTGTAATTGTTTGTAAGAGTTTTAAAAGGCCATAATTTTTATTATTCTTGCTAGATTTCACTTGGTAAAGCTCTTGCACCGTTAGAGGTCAATACCTCCCAGTGATTTTGTGTTTGTGGGATGAACAGTTTGGCTTTGGTTTTCTCCAGAGAAGAGTGGAATTTGGTATAGCTGATGTGCAAGAGGAAAAACTGGAAGGTAGCTGTGCCCAAGGACACAAGAGTTAAGAGATTCCCCTACCCACAACTGGGACTGACATAGAGAAGCAAACCTTGCCTGTGACATTGACTCACTGTGTGAGTCCCATTGCTGCTTTGCAGTTGACAGCTGGGAAAAAAATGAGAAAAAAGAACAGAAAAATACTTGAACTCTGAGTGTATGATACAACTGATGTGTCCACTGGTGTGGGTTGGGGTGATTCCACAGGCAAAGGTTCCCCTGCAGCTGGGCTGAAGGTGGGAACACGTGAGCCCTGCTGGACAAAGAGGTCATGTTATGAGAGGAAGTAATGCTAAAGTTGGTGTGGCACATGTAGCATGGCTGTAAAGCAATTCCACAGTGCCTGACCTGGAGCTGCTGGAAAACATTCTCCAAAGGAAAACTTACAACAGGTTTCTGGAAGACATGTGCCCCTGGGGGACTTGATGTCCCACATACCCATGATTTGGGAAACAACCTGAAGAGGCTACAGATATCACAGAGCTGGTGTGTGACGGTCAAAGCCAACGAGTTGCACAGAGGCTGCATAGTCCCTGCACTGGGAGTGTGTGAAATTGCCACTTGCCACTGGGAGCTGGTCCCTCCCTACACTGCTGGAGACACCATGGCTGTGGCCAGCTCCCTGCCCACAACCCACAGATCTGCAGAGGCCTGGAAAAGCCAGGCCGATGATTTACGATGGTGCTGCTCAGCACACTCAGGGGAAGGCTGAGAGGAGGCAGTGTGGGAGCCAGAGCAGATGGTTTTGGTAACTTTTTCTTTGCAGACCAGCACAATTTTCCAGGGGAGATACAAGCCCGGGATAGTGGCTGTTGAGCTCAGAGTTGCTTTGTTTAATTATCAATTGCAGGCTGTTTAATAGGGGCCTGGAGACCCCAAGAACCACCAAGAGCCAGAGTCTGACAACCACCAAATATCTCGGTAGGAAGAAGGTATGTTTCATTTATCATTTTATTTATCTAATGGAGCTGAAAAATACCAAAATAGTATTTCATTGCACAATTGGGCATTGAAGTGACAGACTCTGAGCCATAGTGGGCTTTGCTGTCATCTGAAGCTCTTTGGTTGGTCAACTTGCTTTGGTTGGTCAACCTGGGCAGCCCTGCCTGCTGGTGCCATGGGCATTCCATGTGCTATGAGGGGTCTGAAGACACTCAAAATGTCTGTGCTTTGGACCAGTTGCTTGTAATGCAGGTTTTCATGTTAAAGCCTTTCAGGTATGGTGTCTCCCATAGTCCTTCTAAACAAAAAATCTCAGCCAGCAGCAGGTGAAGATTTACCTTTTGTTTTTAACATATATTTATAAATTCTGGCACCTTTGGATGTTGCCCTCATTTCTGGGTCTGTCAGTTCCAGGGGTTAAGGCTGTCAATACATTGTGTCTCAGCCACAGCCTGACCTTTGGGGCTGGTGTTAGTTCTCTTATTTTCAGCCCATGTGGTGTGTGGGTGCCTCTGCTTCCCTCCAGGCTCTGCTGCTCTCTGCTGGTCTCCTTCCACTGCACTTGGGTTCCTCAGAGGAGTCAAGTGACCTAAAGTTTAAATAAAGGAGGCAGGGACAGGGGAGGGAAGGGTTCAAGTGTGCCCTTTGCCTTTATAAAACGGGGAAAAGGGTTTGGGTTTAAGCTGGTACCTTCTTATATCAGGACCTGCGCACGGATTTGTAGGAACTGGGATTTCTGCAGGAACAGAGGGTCTTTTTCAACAGTTTCTTCAGTAATTGTTATATCCTTCTAATAACACAAGCACTGTATGGAGGCACTTGTGTGTTTCCATCCTTTCCCTGTGTGCCTTCTGGTGGTTTTAAACCTGCTGGCCTGCTGGAAATGCATCTGTCAGCACAGTGAGGGTGTCAGAGACACATCAATCCCATATTTAATGAAAATCTGTGCCCTAGAAGAAAAGAGAGGTGCAAAATAGGCCCCTTTCCAAGGGAAGGGCTCCAGCATATACTTGCAGTTTGCTGCAGAATTTCTCATGCAAATACCCCAGCTCAGCTAGTCCCCGGGGTCCCCATCAGACAAACATCTGCAGGAGGCCAGATGTTAACTCTTCCAACACACCACAGCAGTTTTTCTCTAATTCCTCCCTGCTCCTTCTCTTCTTCCTCTCCCTTCTTTCCCACAAAGACAGCCTCTGACTTTACCTTGCCAGATGATGTTTAGAGGTGAGTTTAGGGATGCTCAGAGGACATCTGGGGGATGTGCTAGAGTTCAGGGCTGCACCCAAGGCAGGCATCTCCAGGCTTCTTTGCTCTAGAAAGCAGGTCAGCCCATCTGGGAGACCTGTCTTGGGAGGCATCCCTCATCCTCCAGGGTTTCCTGTCTCTACACTGACTCCAGAACAACGTGCAGCAGATCACAGACCTGTTTTTCAGTCAAATCCTCGAGTTTAATTTTAATACTGCCTCTATCTCTGGTAGGTAGATCCCGAGACCTGCTCCCAGCAGATGTTTCCCAGGAGAACGAGGAGGGCTGTTCTGCCCTGCTGCAACCCCTGAGCTGCCTGGTGAGGTGTGAGATGCTGCAGTCAAGGAGCTCAGAGTGACTGCGGCCCCCTTGCCCACACTGTGACCATGGCCACCCCGTGTTTCCAACTGGGGAAGGAGCTCCCACACACAGCAACCTGAGAAACACACACACATGTGAGGGCCTGGGTGTATTTTTAGCTCTGCTGCCAACTCTTCAGAGTGAGTTATGAGATGGCTGAGAGGAATTTGGTCCAGACTTGTGTCTCTGCCACCAAGCCAGGCTGTGGATCAGCACCAGGCAGGCTTTTCCACCATCAGCTTGCCCTTAGATGGGGACAGAGCAGCTGCAGGAGTAATTTGTGGTGTGAGTAATTGCAGCATGCAGCTCTGAAATACATTCTGCTTGCAGATGCTTGTACTGCCCCAAAGGAATCTGAGCAGATTGTCAAGGGAGGATGTTACAGTGCAAGATCCCAGAACTGTGAAAGGATTTAATCCAAACATTTGAAGGAGTCAGCCAGTTGGATCCTGACAGGAGGGACATTGGTGCAAAGCCCTTGCTGGGTCTCTGATGCTCAGAAATCATCCTAACAATCCCTGTATCATGAATGCTTTGATGAGGAACTATATAAAAATACAAAAAGTATGTTACGCAATAAGATGTTTGGGGTCACAGGGGAGACCTTGCAAATCTAGCCATGAGGCATTTGCATGTAAAAAAATAACAAAACAAAACAAAACAAAAAAAATTGTAGCTTCTTTCAGCTGCAACCTAAACTTTGTGCTAAGTTAAATCTCCCCAGCCCTGGTCTGATCCCTGTAGCCCCTCCAGGGTTTTCAATGCATCCAACAATGAAAGTGAAATCCAATCCCATCCAATTAGGGGAAAATGAATGGCTCATCTACAATAAATGGGCTCTGAGTAACAATAAGCCAACAAGAGAGCAATGAACTGGAGACAGAGTACAATCTTCCTGAATGTTAATCGACAACTAACTCCACAAGCTTCTTAAAGGTGGAAAGAATTGGAGGAAAATAGATTAGGGAAGTTTTAGAGCACATTGCCTTTTAACTGCTTAGGCCTCACATTTTTACCTAAATATAAGAATGTCTCTAATGCTGCCTTTTGGAGGGTGAAGAGTGTGTGCATGTGATGATGGTGTTTGTTCTCAGAGTTAAATGTTTTCAATTTATTTATAATTTCACATGGCAGGTCCTGCTGTATAGCCTCTAGTATTATTTCATTGTTTCATTCATTCAGAAGGCCATTTTAAAAATTGCAAAGTAAAATGGCAGAAGCCTTGGAAAATGCTTTCTGTAGACCTGAGGAATGGGGCTGAATCCAGAAGATAGCCTGAGACTGAAGAGAAGCTGGAGAGGTGAAAGAGAAAGGATAAGGACTGCAGTTCAGTGGTTGACATGCTGTCTGTACCCACAATGCCCCCAGTGCTGCTCCTTAGTCCCCCCTAGACAACTTTTCAAGGACTGAAATGCCTCCAGATCAGCTCAGCTTCTGCTTTTCACTGCCCTCCACCCCACAGGTAATCCTTGTAAAGGCAGGAAAGATGCAAGGTGTCCTGACCCACCACTAAGAAGCTCCCACAGCCATGCAGTCTCCATACCCAAGGCAACGAGGTCTCACCCAGCTGAGTTGGGTTGCCCATCGTTTCTATTCAGCCTATTAATTCCTCAATAACCTTTGGGGTTTTATCCCCTCCAGATAGGCAGAGAGCTTATTCAGCTGGCCCAGCAAGGCCATCCCCTCCTGCCTGCCTTCATCCTCAGGAGCCAACACAAAGGCCATGGAGGCCAGGTGAGAGCAGGCTCACCTCACTGCAGGCTGGGCTCCCACCTTGACTGTGGGGGTGGAGGGTTGACCCTTTGGAAAGCGAAGCTCCCCAGTACTGGTGCTGCCACAAAAGATGGTATGGAGAGGTCCAAGCAGAAAACAGAATGGAGTAACTTTTAAGGTAAATTATACTTTAAGTTGTACCTTTATAATTTATTCCATTAGCAGGGTTTTCATATGTTGCATTCTTTATCACAGAGGTCTTCCCAGAAGCAGCTCCTAATTTGGTGTCCCGTGGCCTAAAAAGCTGGCAAAGAGGTCCATAGGAAACCAAAGTCTGTCCTTTCTCTGCAAGATGGGAACAAAGAGTGGAGCCATACCTACCTTTCCCTCTCCTGACCTGCTGTACAAGAGAAGGGTCACTTCTTGTATTCTTTCAGAGGAGCAAGAATTTGGTAGGCATATAGATAAGCTATTAAGTAATATACATGCAGAGCTAAAGGGGATTTGGAAGTTTGTATTTGTAAATTAAATAACAATCTTTTCTCGGCAGCATTAAATAAATTTCCAAAGACCATTGTTTGCTTGAACAAAGAAAGGAAAGGACCTATTAGAAGCAGTTTACACGGCTCAGATATGAGGGGTTGCATGTCTAAATAAGACCAGTGTTGGTGCTCAGCATGCAGCACAGAGAACACTTTTGCTGCAGTGCGCTGGGCATGCTCTGGCCAGCACTTGGGAATAGCATCACACCCTGCCAAAACTTAGCATAGAAAGCAAGAGATAAAGAGCATAGAGAGCCAAGGGAATTTCAAATTTCACAAATGCATTTTCACTATAAACTGACTTTAACTGTGGGACAGGACAAGGCAGTGGCCAATAGAAACCTCTGGGTCCGGCCTTTTGGGGACAAAATACTGTTCCTTTCCCTTTCAGCAATCCTCAAAGCACTTTCATCCTTCCCCCATCTTGCCTCACACTCTAAGCAGTAAACACAGAGCTTTTGCTGGAGTCTCCCACCTTGTTTTGTTTCTCAGCTTTTGCTGCCAGTAACTGCAAAAGTGATTCTTTGGTTAGTTAGCGATTTTCACTGCAAGAGGGTTCTTCTGCAAGTCCTGGGAAAAGTTAGGAGTGCTTTGCTCCCCAGATAAAGTGCAGTATAACATTTAGCCCAGGCACCTTAGGAAGCACTCTAGCCTTGTTGTGCAAAACTGCATGGCTTTATGCTCATTGTATGACAAAAAGGGGAGGGCACCAATAGGTTAAATTGTTGGTCTATAAAACCAGGTTCTGGTAACTCAGTTTACCCCAAAGAGCAGCATCTGCTCCTCAAGGTTGTGGCTGTGGAGACAAGGGTGTAACAAAAGGTAACAAAAGCTTCTCATCATGGGGAGTCATACTGAAGGCACGAGGTAGGGTAAGGACGTATCTGATGACAAAACCAATATTCTGTGAGAGTTTCAGAGCAGTCATTATCATTTAGAAGAGCAATATCCTGTGAAAACAAATTCCCTTTTTATAGGTGCTCATCACATTTTCATTTTTTGGCAGAACCAGCTCCACTGAGAATATAATACCTCCAAAGCACTGTGGTCCAGGGGCTGATGTCCATTTTCTTTTGGCACTGGACCACCTCTCCCATGAGGACCTGCACCAGGAGGCTCCTGCCCCTGCTTCACACAGTGGGCAGCTGAGATGCCAAAAGGATGGATACCTTCTCTCAGCCAGGAGTGCTTCCCCACTGGAGACTTCAACATCAGCCCTGGGGTAAGGTTGACTGTGGTTTGGAGGCTTAGGGCAGTCCCCATCTCCCTGCGACTGCTGAGTGGCAGCCTGGCCTGCAGCCATGGCTGTGACATTGGCAAAAAAGCACTTAGAACTCACTAGCAGCACAAAGGTTAGCCTTGCTGGGCTACAGAGAGGGCTCTCTGCTGAGATCTGTGCTCGTGAGATGGACGTTCCCTGTCATAGTTTGTATTCCCAGCCTGCTGAAGCGGCTGATGCCCAGAGCAGAGAGCACGGCCAGTGCTGCCCTGGCACTCTCACAGGGCTGCTCCCCCTGGAACAAAGTACTGTTTGAGACTGGCTTGGGCGGCCCACAGCTCCCTATGGGGATCTCTTCCATTGCAGAGAAATATCTGGCAAATTTTTGCCTTTTTTGTCCTGACATTTGGGACTGTTCCCACGTCAGGGGGGGTAAGTCATGGACAGAACAAGTCGGGTCCTGCAGCTCCCAGCACAACACTAAGACCAGACACCTTTCCCTTGACAAGCTTTATGGATGTTGCATAATTTGTAGGTTGATAAGTAATAGCTAATTCCACATATGTGAATCTGCTTTTGCTTTCCTCTCTGTTGTAGACTGTCTGGGAAACCAATCTGGGTGAAAGAGCATTTTAAATAGGGTAAAAATTGTGCCCAGGTAGTTTTTGGAGGAAATGGATGTCCAGATGATTTTTCTATATACTGACATGAACATTTTACTGATACCAGGGATATCAGTAGTCTGAAAGGGAGTGCTTACTGAGAAGCATATTGTTTATTAAGTAATACTTTGAAAGAAAAGGATCTGTTTTAGAAAGACACTGGTCTGGGTGGAGGCTTCCTGTGCTGAACTGCATTATGCACATGGGAACAAAAGTGGCCTTATGAGGATGGGAGATACTGCTCTACCATGGTAGCAGTTGTACCAGTCATGGCACCTATGCCCAGGAGGGAGTGGGGTTTAACATTTCTCCCTTCAGTTATCCCTCAGAAAAAGCAGATTTCTGATTTACAGCTGGAGCCTAGGCTCAGGTCAGAGGTGGCCCCTTGGGCTGAGATGTGCAACAGTTATTGCAGTACCCATCTCCTTTTTTAACTTGCGGCACTCATCATCTCCCACATCTATCATACAAACTCATGTTGTTTACATTCAGATTTATTCCTGATACTGTCTTTCAAAGTCTGTTGGTAAGCCCTTCTGCTCTCAGCTCACTTTTATTCAAGTGACTGACTCTATCAACAGTGGCAGACACTTTGTTCCCTTGGATCTCACAGAGGAGCTCACCGTCTATATCCAGTGTGTCCATTCCCCTCCCAAAATTCAGGAACTACCATAACACTGTGACACTCCTGCAGCACCACCATCAGCAGGAAGCTCAAACTCAGACCTGGCTTTCCAAACATGCCACTCTCTGCTGCATCCTTATTAGCTGTAGCACTGCAGGAAGGAATATCTCAGATCTTCATGTGCACCTTTTTTCTGCTCAGCTTACCTGAAAAGAGAGATTTTAGAATATCTTTGTCCTGGGGCAGACAGGATTTAGTCTGCAAGCTCCTGCTGCTCCCTCCACTTTCTGAGGTGTTGCAGGCCTGCCACGTACTTAGAGGCTGCCAGAGCATAGCACAGTTCATTTGAATTTGAATAAAGTACTGAACTTTATTTGGAGCCCTAAAATTCAAATCAGAATGCGATGAGCGCATGCCTGGAGGATGTGCATTTTAAAAAGAGCCACTGAGCTCTTTTTTAGAGCTGTCCATGTTTCCCATCTCTCTGGTTTTATCATCTGGAGAGCAAACACTGAAAAAAAAGAAAAGCCTCTGCATTAAAACATTTCCCAAAATATGCACCTCACTGAAACATTTTCTGATGGGGAAAAAGTGACTCCTTAGACAATATATCCTTGCTTCTTTTTCATCAGAATAAAATTTTGGTTAACTCAGAGAGGCTATAGGAAAATGCCTGTCACATTTAGTGGGTGCAGCAAAAAATCCTCAGTAGTTTATTAGAGAGAGAGAAAAATAACCACCCTGTCCCTGGAGTTATCCGGGACTCAAATTGGCAAGACTCACCAGGTAATCTTTTTTCAGCAGAGGTTTGCAGAGAAACTATCAAGCCAATCCAAGAATAATAAAAACATTAATTATAGGCTTTGTCTCCCTGCAGAACACATGGACTTTAATGCCTCTTGTTGGGATTTATCACACATGAGAATGTGATATGTTTTTTACTGCTCCTTCTTGCTCTTTTATTCATGAAATATTGGAGTTTTCCAAACATGATGCTCTCAAAGACTAAATCCTAAGATGGTAGAAAATGGGATCACGCAGCTAATTCCCTCTGCAGCTATTCTGATTTGCACTGGCTTCAGATCAGTCCTGTTATATTACCTAGGCACAGACTGGAGCTGCTTTAATTCTTTGTTCTTGCTTGATTTCAATTTCAAAAATAAAACTGTCTTGCAAAGTACACATTTACAAATGAGTCAAAACCTATTACATGGAAACTATTTAATTGTAAGCAGGTTAGATCAGCTTTCCTATGATAACATCTTCTGGTATTGGTGTCTCTTTCTTGTTCAGGCTTAAAACTTTGCTTGCAAAATCTCCTTGTATTCCTTTGAACTCCCCTGGGAGATTAAAGAAAAAAAAAAACCTCCAGTTAACACTCCCTCATTTCATTTTTAAAGGTCATGCTTAGAGCTGGCAGTTGTTATAGGAGCTGTCCTCTGGAAAGAAAAGTCTTAACTAGCCAGGCACAGACTTAACCTCAACATGGAAAAACTAACATTGTCACTAGGATATGGAGAAACCATGGTGAAGAACTAGCAACAGCCAGACCACGGCAGAATGAGCAGTCGGCATCTGCTCGGTGGGCCTTTATCATGCAGTGTTGTATGTACGATTCAAAATGCACAGGACGATTGTTGAAATGATGTAGACAAATTGACTCAAATTAGTTTAGCATGGGCCATGCAAAGTTTAAGCTTGTTGAGCCCAGACACATAGCAACAGCTCCGCAAGGCCCTGCGCTCGCGGCACAGGCACACAAACGGGCACTGCAGCCCACGTCTGCACCAATTGCTTTTGTGCCTGCCTGCCTCTTTTCTTTCCATTCTGCCTGGCTCTAGACAGTCTTGGCAGAAGCAAACCCTGCTGAAGACTACACTAGCACTGATAATTTTATAGAAGTACTTGTGAGCTTTAATGTCATTTTATACTTCCTTAATCTTTTGACTGTTACTTAATGACAAACAAATCCCCAAAGAACCGGGGAGGTGGGGGGAAGATTAAAAGGATTTTGAGATTGTATTCTCTGCTTTCAGTCAAACTGTCCCAAATCCTGCCAACACAATTCTCCAGTGCCCTATGACACTCCTCCCCAGACCACCAGGAGTGAGTTTCTTATTGTATTTACAGTAATCTAATTACAACAGTTCTTCAATTCACAGCCAGCTTTGGTGTACAGACTTTAGCAAGAACTCTCCTCTAGTGCAGATTGCAAACTTTAATCTTTTAAACTAACACAGAACACCCCCCCTTCCTACCAAAAAATTTCTGAAATGCCTGTGTAAGCTACAAAGATGTATTCCCCCCCCCCCCCCCGCCCAACACTTCGCTCATTTTTTTGTTAAGTTTCTTTTGCGTCAATTTACTGCCTAAGGTAATAAGAGAGTTCCTGAGAGATAATATTCTGCAAGGTTATAAAATGATGGTAAAACCAAGTTGCCCACCAGAAAATTCCTTCTAAAAAAGATATTTCTCTAAATATGTGTAGTTACATTAGGTTTTTTTCAACTTCTCTCCCCTCTTTGTAGTCAAAGAAGCAGCTATGTAGGAAAAATATAGGCTGAACATTTTACTTAAAAATTATATAGTTTCTATTTAAAATTGTCATTACTCAAAGCCACTTGATGCAAATCTTAAAGCTGATTATTTAGAAGAAACAGATGACAAAAGTAGATGGAGTTTGTACATAATAAAAATGCCAAGAAAACAAAGACAGGAAAGATTGTTTTACATGAAGCAAAGTACAAAAGTACATCTGCAATCAATTAGCAACTCTGGACATTCTTCGTGTGCCAATGCAGCCATCTAGCTCTATACACAAGTATTGCACTGCTCACTTTCCATCACAGGTTTTCCTCTCAGAGCTTTCACAGTAACTTCGGGTTTACCAAGACACATCTTCAGTAAGTTCGAGGCTGCTTTTCTCTTCTCCCAATCTGGCATTTGACTTTGTGAGTTGTGCTCACATACAGTCTAATCTGGAACTCGCTAAAGTTAATGAAATCTTCACTCCCAAAAAGACTAGGAATAATTTAGGTCTCCCTCATTACTGTGTTCTTTTGAAGATATACAGAGGGCAGAAATAATGTATGCTCGCATTACATTTGCGAGTGTTTCAAACACTCCGTTTGTCCTTTGGAATCTGTTTGGTTGGTTTCTGTGAGATCCATCAATCATTTTGTTTTCTAGTATGTTATCAGCAGTCCTTGTCATGTCAAAATTGTTTTAATATTTAATTCTTCTTGTAGAGATTAATTTCTATGCAAGTGGAAATGAGCTGGCCAGTCAAACTTCAGCTATTTCCTACTGTTTTCTGTGAATCTGAAAAATTAGGAACACAATAGTGTCCTTTCTAGTCTCACGGTCACTCCTGGAAAACTACTTCTAAAGCACCTTTGTGCTGTTTTCATCCAAGAAAACTGTCCATGGCAATGCTTGATAAATTATGCAATTTTTTAGCTTGTAAAATCTTTGGGTTTCTAGATGATTTCTATACTCTGCTTAATCCAAAGAACTCAGAACAATGAAATAGTTTTGAAAAGTTCATATGAAAGAGCAAGAAAGAGCAGCTGCATGAAAACCTCCCAACTTCCATCGAAGTGTCTTACAAATGACAGATTGTAGGTAGTAGTTAATTTCTGTGAGATCTAACTTCAGTTTTAATCACCGAGATAATAGATCTAATCCTCACAGTCCAGTAATTTATCAGGTTGGGCAATGTACTGGAAATACTGCGACCCTTATAAAAATAAAGTTCTTTACCAGTTTGGGAGATATTCTCATGAGAGGGACTCGGGCTCCTCCAAGGAAAAAGCTGCGTTGCTACAATGGTAAGTGTGGAGCAGGCATCCCGAAGTGGATGGATGCCATCTGCTGGCAATAAAGAATTTGACCCTCTATCCACCTTGAAGATGGATGTGGAGGGTCCGATCTCATTTTTCACATTGGCATGAGCCACTCACATTATTCCATGTCTCAACTCACGTCAATAGAAGAAGAATTAAATTGAGATTATATAAGCCCTCCTTTAATGGGTATCTATCAGCATTAGGTTTGTTTAATGTTCTATGTCATCAGGGCTTAGTTACTTAGGAATACAAGGTATCTCTACTTGCAGTTTTGCTGAATATCATGTTCAGATGTACTAATCCTCACATAAGTTTATATCCATTAGACCACTGTCTCACATGCAATGCTGCATGGAAAGGTTCTGCCAGCAAAGCCAGGTTTAGCCCAGGGGATTTCACTGTTCTGGGTTTGTGCCCTTTATTGCAGCAGTGCAAGGCACAACCTTTCCAAACTGGACACAGACCTCCAAACTCACAGGACCTGAAAAATACCAAACATCAAATGGGTCTACCTATCCCTTGCATGCCCTCTGGCTCCTGAGCTGTTAAGATTTACAAGCAACTCATTCTCTGTCTCCATAGCATTACTCCAGACACTGTAAGATGTCAGTGTGGAGGGAAGCTTCCCAAAGAGGAAGGTGTGGGACCAGGGTGTGTAATTTAATCTGTATAGAAATGAGACTGATTTGGGTGGTTTTGCCTAGAAATGCTAGGGGAAATTTAGAGAGTGTAGTTGTAGTTTATAACCAGAATTATCATATTGTCATTTCATATTAAAAACTAGTCAGAATAGTCCTTTCTGCATGTTTGACAATTGTCTTGGGACTATGCATGAAGAAAGGGCACCACCTCCATCATACTCCCCATAATGCACAGTGGATATGGTACACTATTTTTTTTCCAAGGGTGATCCATTCTTGTGAGACTTTCCCCATTTCACAGTTCTTCTTAGAAACATGTTTTCTCTTTCTTTTTTACTCTAGGCAGTTCATGTTGTTAGATATGACCCCGAGCCAAGCAAGCTGAGAAGCCTGTCATTATTTAGTGCCTGAACTCTAAAACAGGGTCAGACCCAACAGTATAGCTAATGATGGGAAGAGGTTAATGAGGGATCAACAGAGGAATACAACTAATGAAGGGGAAAGGATTGCAGAACTGCAAAGTCACTGAGTGCACTGCATGGCAGATAAAAACTCTGCAAGTCCTTATAACCCCAAACCCACAGCCATGTTTTGTCCCTCCCACTCCTTGTCCTCGTAGCACAGCAAGAATTTCCAAATCACCCATGGCAGGACCTGGCAAAGCTGCAGCTCCCACTGCAGGAGATCAGGCTGACCACACACCACCCCTGACACCCAGCCTCTCCCTGCTCCACAGGAAGCTCAACAGAGAGTTTTTCTGGGAAGTCCCCTAAGTAAGGATGTCAATCTCATCAATTCTTTCCCCCCCAAAAAAGGTGTTCTGTGTCCTACAGACTGCTAACTGCACTATGGGAGTGAGTCAGTGCTTTAAAATGCCACCATCATCATCACTGTTATTCTTTTTATTCTTTTCTTGAAGAGAGTAAAGAATTAAAGGAATTACAGGGTTTGATTTGAAAACTTGGGAGAAGGAAGAAAACTATACTCCACATAGAGAAGAA
Source organism: Lanius collurio (assembly GCA_020086605.1). NCBI lineage: Eukaryota > Metazoa > Chordata > Aves > Passeriformes > Laniidae > Lanius > Lanius collurio. Next base: position 3,802,513 of record JACBWW010000005.1, read on the forward strand.
GAAGTTCTAAACCATTGTGCAGAATTTAGATCTAGTTGTGTATGGGGTTGTATTTGACAAAGTTCAGAGGCTTGAGTCTGGGGTTTGTGAAATCCTTTTTTTCCCTTTACTTTTGAATGTTCCTTTTATCCACTCAATATGCCAGCTGTCGGTGTGGAGTGGTCAGGCAGAGATCAGGCACAGCATTAGAAAGCTCTGTCATCAAGTATTCACTCCTTGGTGTCAACAGGATCTTACTTTTTATTTGAAGTAGGCGACTTGTAGTTAAAAATAGCTGTGAAGGTACTTCTTGTGAGTGTTCCTACACCTATTTTACAACTCTCTGTTTTGTATTTGTCTTTTCATTTGTAGGAATAAACACAGTGACAGCAAAAAGAGTCTTTGGTACATCACTACGGTGATATACACAACTTGAGAGCCAGTGGCAAGCTGTTGGCTCTCCTGAGTAGGAGCTGGCAGTGATCAGACCATTTACTGGCGGGGTTTACTGTTATGCTGCTACCTCTGAAAGGCACCAAGAGGACCTGAAAGCTTTTGCTCATCTATAACCCAATAATTAGATAGCTGTAACAAAGTCTGGAGGTCCCTCCTGAATTTCCAAACGCTTGTGTGTTTCATCAGTCCACTGGGAAGAACAAGGAAGCAGAGCAGGGAGCTGAATGTCTAATTAAACTGGTGGAAGGCATCCACTCAGCTCTGCAGAGACCTCTTGGGAGAGAAAAGCAAGGAAAGAGGTTCTCGGTGCCTTTACATGCCTGGGTTTTATCTTCGCTTTGTTTGTAACCTCAAAAACATGGAAGGATTTCTTGCTGTGTAGATCTGCAAATCCAATAATGTTAATGTTTTATTTCATAACAAAAATGGGGGCATGGTAGAGATAAACCCGAGGAGTGACTTCATGCTAAGCACAGCATGTTATTTTAAATGTCAACCTCTTGGGGAAGGTTCCCATGCCAACGATTTTCTTTGGAGGTTACGCCACGAAAGTGGGTGAACACACACCCAACTCATAACTCACTCAACCTTCCACCTGCATAAAACAGAGCAAAAAAGCTTATGAAAACACACCAGCAAGTACAGCACACAGCTGGGAAACAGCAAGAAGGACATTTTACTTAAAATTGAGTAAAAAGCCAAAATGTCACAACAGTTGCTGCACTTCTATGCAGCACACCACACCTAGGAGATTAAACAGCAATACTGTCATTTGTACCTATTTATTCAAGGCAGGGATCTGACCTTTCCAGGCTCATTTGTTTCAGCAAACTTTGCTCATGCTACTCATGACTGCTCATATTCATAAGGCTTGCAAGATTAGAACATCAAATAATTGCTGATAATATGAAGACAGTTTGATAGAAGGAACAATAGTATTTCTTATTATGTGATTATCTTTCTTTTTGCTTTAAGGCTCTGAGACACCACTTCAATTATTTTGATGATTTTCCTGTCAAAGGTAAATTTTTTAATTGGCTACTGCACTTCTACAGATATGAAGCTTTGCTGTGATCTTTGCAAATCTTGGTGAATCATTAAATCAGATATGATAGTTCTACTAAATAATATTATTGTAATTGTTTTGTTCTGGATTTGCCAATGTCCACCCAATCATTTTCTCAGTTGTGTGGAAGAAATGCCACCCTGCAGGTTGAGCAACAGATCCAGACTGCTTCAGGGGATGGGTGGCTTCAGTCTTGCCCCTTGACCCCAAAATGACACCGTGGCCTGACCTATAAAATGAGGACAATTAAATCTATTCACTTTTGTAAACACTAGTGCAACACATGGTTGAATAGCACTATGTAAATTTAAAATCTTAATTAACTGAGGCAGAGCGCCAAGTAATCACAAAGCACACACGACTTGAAACCAGCTCATTAATAGTTCTGCTGCTGGAACCAGTTTCTTAATGGCTCAGTAATGAGCTGACTACAATGTGCAAAACCATGTTTCCTGATAATTTTTTTTAATTATGTAATTATATTGTGATAATCTCTTGAACTTGTGTGTGCACAGGTAACAAAAAAGAGATCTCCAAACACTTAACAGCTCAAGATTTAAAAAATCTGTTATTTTTTATTCTCAACTTGTATAACTCTGTAACAAAAAGGAAGGAGGATACTCTGGCTTTTTTGTTGGCACTGCTGTGGTACTTCAGTAGAACGTGTGATCTGTTACTGCTATCCCCTCAGCCAAAAATACTGCGCAACCAACTCACCTCTCCAAGTTTCTTCCCTTGCACGCTACAGTGACCCAGGAGTAGCAGACAGTCAGTTTCCTTTTCTATGAGATGGGATGCATCTGCAGCTGAGGCATCACGCTTAACCAAGCATGTCTCTTCATATGCAATGAAGACATATGTTTCAGTGGGGTATGCTGTTCTTTCATCACTACCTGGTTTTGTCAGTAGTAAATCAGCCAGCAGCCTCACTACCAGCAAATGTTGGATATTAACCTCCCTCCTTCCTTCCTTCCTTCCAGCACACTATTAATCTAGGTTATCTACACAGGGAACACATTTTAAGCCCCAAGGTAGATTTATATTTGGAATTTGCAAAAGTACAGTCCTTGCCTAATCCCTCTCCGTTACGCCACAGGCATGGATCTGCGATGGGGAGGTATTCATGGCATACAAGTCAGGAGAGGGCATCCCCTAAGGTCCATCTCTGGCTTTGGCTGCTCCACTTCAGAATCTTTACAAACAGATCAAATATAACAGCACATCTCAACAAGCTTTCCCGTTGCCTTCCCTGTTCAGGTCTGCTGTTGAGCAAACAGTTCAGCTGGAGTTTGTTGACAGTCATATGCCTGTAGACTTCACCAGACACGTACCAGACACAAACCCCACAGCTCTGACTTTTCACAACAGCTACCTACAACAGGAAAATGGAACTGCAAGGCCTAGGAATTCAGGAGACATTAGTCACATTTTAAATTAAGTTCTGCACTGAGAGAGAAGGACTTCTTTTTGGGCTCTTTCCTAGGTCTACATTGAACCCAACACAGCAAAACTCCAACTCTGGCTGTAGTTCCCCTCAGCTACTGCAGCTGAAGCAACCACAATCTTCACAATACAAAATGTATATATTTTGACCTTACTTCAATTATTTTCTGCATCTATAATCATAGTGCATTCACAGTCAAAATGTAAAAACCTATAATCTAAATGAAGGAACCACTCCTCCACAGAGAAAGAGAGAATGTTGTCTTTTTTCCATTTTAAAATTGTTAAGAAAGTAATTACATGCTATTTCCAGTGAAAGCATGTTATTTATCTCTCAGAAAGATTCAGTAATAGTTAAGAAGTCTTTCTGAATATACCAACAGCAGACCATCTTTGAGACTATTTATAAAGGAAACTTTCAATGAGTGAAAAATTAAACAAGTACAAAAATAGTCATGATGACAACACCTCTGCAACCAAAACCTCTCCCTCAGCATCAACGTTAGTTTAGCAAAGTAAGAGGGAGCATGCTCATTTATCTGTTGTCTGCAGAGATGTCAGTCTGAAGTTCAGTCATTACACCTGTCAGTGAGACTCTTCTCCCAGTAGCTGTGGCTTTACAAGGAACTTGGCTCTTTCTGTTGGCTCAGCAAAACACTTAACTGACCCAAGTCCTGTGCTATCCTAAGTTTTTCAGTGTTTGAAAAGAAATGTTAATCTCTGTGATGTCTTTCATTTTCAGTTACTAGGAGGCAAAATATTTTACGAAGCCTTGTGCTGTAAAGTTTATGAGTGATTACCTCTATTACAGCAAAAATACTCAAGTAGCAACTCTTTCTGCTGCCACGAGGAGCTTCAGGCCTTGCATTTGAAGCATATATAGAAAGCATGTATAGAAAGCACTGTGTACAGCTGAGCCTTAGGGCAAGGGATGAATAGCAGCTATAAGAAAATATCCTTATCTCAAAGACCAAAAAGATGTCAACACTTGCAGGTGTTGTCTATTAGAACCAGGCAGGTAAACACTAAATAGTAAACACACTCTGCAAACACTGAGTTCAGAGAGTCGCAGCCTCCCAGATGGAAATCAAGATGCCAGAGTAGAACTCCTGTGTGACTGTGAAGTATTATTTCCAAAGAATATGACTAATTCATGCATTCTGTGTGTCTCCCATATCCTGACAGAATCCATGGTGTGCTCCCTACCAGACACCACCTTCAGTGTTTCACTTGGATTCTCCCACATTGATGCTTTCACCCACTCAGATCCAAACAAGAGAATATGGATGTTATTCATTCAGCACGTCAGGAACGCCAAGGCCCTGTTATTAGCAAACTCCTCTGAGCCCATGCAGCATTGCTCTGATAGATTGCATTGATGCACAAATGAAGGAGGAAGCAGAGGTGGTATTTTGTCTACATAACTTTTCTAAACTTGTGAAGCGTTCAATAAGGTATTTAGTATTTCTGTGCTTCTGAGAGCAGTTCTGTTTCTAAACTCAAAGTACCTGTGCCTTTCCTCTCTCCCCTGACCATCCAGCATTTCCTTATCTAACAAGCTTTAAAGTCACTGTTCATCCCCAGGGATCCTTAGGGATGTACATGGAGAAGTCCCAAAGAAAGGGGTGAGCATCATAAAACCTGTCTTTCCCCAACTATCCTCATTGGTGCAGTTACCTATCAAGACATGCCCTTAAACCATGACTACCACGAATTTATTCTCTACAAGTGCCATGTGAGAAGCTCAGCTCACTCAAATAGTAGCTGGGATAAAGGGTGCAAGGTAAATACTGCTTAACATAAACGCAGATCCCTGGGGTTATCGTCGTGGCTCCACAAGACGCCGCTGGCACTGGACTGAATGCAACTCTGTGGTCGGAGTGCGCTGCTCTGTGCTGCAGGGGGTTTCTGCAGCCTCCCCGTTGTGCCAACAGCATGGCAGGATGCCCCAAGGGACCATGTCTTCTCCAGGACCTCTCGGCCGAGACGCTCCCCCGCCTAACTGAGCGCCACGAGTCCCTCTACTGCACCCCGAAGCATCTCGGTCAGCCACGGCAACGCCGGCACCCTTCTCTCCTCAGCCCTGCCACTACCCGGTATCTTCCCCCACCTCGGTGCCCGGCCCCGCAGGACCCACGCCGGAAAAGAAGACGCCCCCGGGCCCGCAGGGTCCACGACCGTCGGGCCGAGCCTGCGCGGCCGTGGGGGGCGCGGCCCCTCTGAGGGAGCGGGCACGGCGGCGGCGGCGCAGGAGGCGGGGGCCGGCGGGTCCCGGCACCCCCGGGGCGGGG